>JANHGN010026641.1:0-19500 GCA_024605025.1 Megaceryle maxima | reverse complement strand
GGGTGACCCTGCTCTGGCAGGGGGGTTGGACTCGATGCTCTCCAGAGGTCCCTTCCAGCCCCCACCATTCTGTGATTACTGGTCTTTTACCTTCTCTGGCAGGTGTGCATGGAGGGAGAGATCTCTCGCCAGTCTATCATGAACAGCCTTTCTAGAGGAAAGAAAGCTTCTGGTGATCTCATTCCCTGGACCATTTCAGAGCAGGTGAATAATTTGGCTGGGTACTCACACTCATTTCAGCACTATTTCTTATTTCCAGAGTACTAATTTGTGTGCTTTAAATTGACTTTTGTCTCACTTGCAGTTCCAAGATCCGGACTTCGGGGGCCTCTCTGGTGGGCGCGTTGTTCGCATTGCCGTTCATCCAGATTATCAGGGGGTAAAGTACTTTTTGAACCCCATTATTGGAAATGGTTACCAGTGGTAATGGTCATCAGTGGTACCACGGGAAGGGCTGTACAGGCAGAATTCAAGAAGAGGTCAAACGTTTTCATTCATCTAGTTTTCAGCATTTTAAGCTCAGGGACTGAGCCAGAGGTAGAAACAGCATGAGACACAGAAACAGTCAGATCCTCACGTGGGAGGCATTGCTTTCCTCTGGGTGGGTAGCAAACCAGTGCTCCTGTCATTGAGACAACACTGTAGCCTGCCAGCCTCCCAAGCAGCACTATCCAGCCAAGATCCAGTGGTACTTACTGAGATTCCCAATTTCACACTGGTGTTTGGCATTTACTGGGTGCCAGACTTAAACACCGAGAATTATTGCACAGCCCTGAACTACCAGCTGAGCTCTGGCTGTGATTTTGGCCATCCAGGTTCTGTAGTGTCCTTCTCCGTCCTGCTGTCGGGTAGTAAAGAAACCCCATTTTTGCATTGACTCTGCACTGATGATTGTTAATGGGTTTGCAAGGGGAGAATGTTGTTGCCTTGTCTTAAAAACTAGATGCACCTTTTTGCTTACAGTGTGTTGTTTCTACTTCACAGATGGGCTACGGCAGCAGAGCTCTGACTTTACTGCAGATGTACTATGAAGGCAAATTCCTGTGTTTGGATGAAAAAACAACTGAAAAGCCAAAAGAAATTGCAACTGTAAGCAGTGAGGTATGGAGCCGAGTACAATTTTCTGTGTTTTCTGGTCTGCTGAGCTGTTTGTGCTTCATAAGTCTTGAGAATCATTCCTCTCTGTAAAGAGGAAATACTCCTATTTATTTTCTTTATACAGAATTAAGAGATGTAGTTTGCAGATTTCTGTGAGGGTTGCTACTAACCTGTTTCCACTTCCTTTTTCAGGCTGTTAGTTTGTTAGAAGAGGTTGTGACACCTCGGAAAGACTTGCCTCCTTTACTTCTCAAACTGAGTGAGAGACAAGCTGAAAACCTGGACTACTTAGGGGTATCTTATGGCCTAACACCAAGATTACTCAAGTAAGACACTGTTCTGTTGACTAGCTCTTGATCCTAAGTGTGTCCTTTAGGGTAGTTTTCCCTCAAGCTCCTTCTGTCACTCCTGCTGTCAGCGTTCACCTTCATTAGCTGGTGGTGTGTCTTACAGCCTTTTGCTTACTTTCCAGCAGTTGTTGTTGTACAGTAGATAGACTGAATTTAATAACCATAGAATCAACAGCTCCATAACTGTCAGTCTGTTTTCTCCTTTCCCCAGGTTTTGGAAACGTGCTGGATTCGTGCCAGTTTATCTAAGGCAGACACCAGTAAGTAGCGTACTGTTCCTGAATGAAATCCAGCCCTATTGAAATCACTGGGCATCTTTCCATTAGCTTCTGAGAGATGTGATTTGGGCAGGAAAGTTTTCTGAGGCTACATTTGGGGGTTGTTAGACGTTCATTGTTGTTCTGTGGGCCTAGAGTTAACTAAAGGAGTAGAGTTTTAGGGATGTGAATACGGTCTTCTAAGAATTGTAGAATTGTTTAGGTTGGAAAAGACCTTTAGAATCATCAGCTGGTAACCCAGCACTGCCAGGTCACTGCTAAACCATGTCCCTAGTAGTTTGTACTTAAAATATTAGAGCAGAGAGGCAATTGTTGAGGATTATTAATGTTGTTGGTAAAATATGCAAATGGCCCTTGAACTGACTGCTCTTGTTTTTCTAGGAGTTCACAAAAAATAGAACTAGGAGTTGCAGTTCTTGGGGGGGGTGGGAATAATTTCTTTGCCCTGTGTCATTACATTTTTTTCTTTTGTTTTTCTGGCTCTTGAGCTGTACCTTGAGTTTGCAATACTGATGGCTACTGGTTACCTCAGGAATTCAAAATCCCTCAGCACTGGGATTTACTGGATTCTAGAATTTCATAGATTTTACATTAGGTGATCGGTAGTGGTTGACACATGTGGTGGTGTTGATTTAGAAAACCTTTGCCTTCTTCAGTGGGGCATAGAGTGCAAAAAAATCCATGGGGATGATGGGGAATATTTCTTATTTATTAGAATGACCTGACTGGTGAGCATTCGTGCATCATGCTGAAGATGCTGAATGAAGAGGACTCTGAGCAGGAGTCTTGGCTTACTGCTTTCTGGAAAGGTAACTTTGATTTTTGCTAGTGCTGGAAGAATCTTTAGGATATTCATTTTAGAGGTCCCTAGGAGTCATTTATTTTATCATCTTGTCCTATAGATTTTAGGAGGCGGTTCCTTTCTCTGCTTTCCTACCAGTTCAGCACGTTCCCTCCCTCATTGGCACTGAATATTCTCCAGAACAAAAATATCAAACAGCAGCCACAACCACGTGAGTACCCTGGTTCACAACATTCAATTAGATTGCAGTTTAAAGTCTGTGTATATGTTTATCACAGTTCTCAAAATGCCAGGAATTAGTCTTGTTCAGTGTTTTGTTCCTGTTAGCCAGAAAAATGCTAAGTAAAAGCTAAGAGGGCATTTTCTACCACTGAGAACAGGTAGTGGTGTTTTTTTGATGGTGGTTTTTTTTTTCCCCTCTGCATTTTTCATTGAAAAAATTAACCCAAAATTAGAAAGTTCCTGACCAAAAGAGCTAAATGCATAACAAAACATGGATGGATAACTGACCACTGCCATATCCAGTGTGGAATTAGAAAGGAAGTGTTTAATAGCAAGGGTCAGTCGGCAGAGCAGCTTGCTTAGGATCTTAAGAAGAACACTGTCAGCAGAAATTTGGAAATTGGAATGTGATGTCTTTCTAAGAGAGGCTTTAGTTCAGCTGTGTTTTCTTGGGCTCAATCCAGCACTTGCAGGGGGAAACATGCAGGTGGTATAATAAAAAAATGGGCCAGACAAGACAGTTCTAACAGTCACTTCAGAGCAAATTGCTGTTTTCTCAGTAGGCTTAACAGAGGGCTTTGGTATTCTGTGTCTTCGGGGGGGTTTACTGTCTGTCTTTGGTTGCTGCTACAAGGGAACAAAGCTCTTTAACAGCAAAACTGGTTTAAGATAGGTAAAGCCTGGGCAAACTGTGTTTCTCAATCCTCACTGTTTCCAGTCTCTCTGATCTTCAAGTTGGTCTGCTGCTCTGCTTTAACAGTTGCAGTGTTCTTCATATGGACGTATGTCTATCAAAAGAAGACTTTGAGTATCCAAGCCAGTCTGAATGGCAGTGTTGTGCCTTGTGTCTTGATTTCTGAAGTGTGTTAGGAAGAGAACCTGTGGGGTAGCAGTTGCCCTTTACTTGCAGATACGAAAACCAACTTGTGGATTACGTGTTAAATCCTGGAGAACTATGAAAAATAGTCTTGACTTTGCTGTCTTTTTATTGTAGTCATCAGCCGTGCTGAATTAGAATCAGTTTTCATCCCCTATGACCTGAAGAGATTAGAGATGTACTCTCGCAACATGGTGGATTATCATCTCATCATGGATATGGTACCTACCATTGCCAGGATGTTTTTTCTCAACCAGATGGGGGATATCTCTCTCTCTGCTGCACAGTCAGTAGGTATCACTGCAAGAACAAGGCATGCTTCACCTGTCTTATATATTTATATATTTGGAAGAGTTTCCTCTTTCATATCATCTTTAAAAAAAGGTTTTGCTTTAGTCAGTTGCTTCTTTTGTAGCCCTCGCTGTGATTTCTGTTGCTTGTCATGTTCTTCCACCCTTATTGTTTGCTTCTGATAAAAGTTGTAGGGACCCTACTCTGTCGTGTGTTCAGTGAAGCATTTGATGCATTTATGAAATGTTTGAACCGTGGCTTAAAAACCCTTCAAAATCTTCTGGCTCTTGAGCTGTACTTCTGAAGAAAGGTATTAACCTGTACTGAATATGGCATGGCTCCTGCCATCTACAGAATCATTTAGGGGTGTTCCTGTGCATCTAAGAAAGCTTCAGCTCGTACCAGAGGAGCCTTGTGTAGGGAGTGTAGAGGGTGTTACCTATTTGTATTTGCTCTAAAAGCCTTTATAACTGAAAGAGCTTGTCATTTCCTCAGGCCCTTTTTCTAGGGATTGGCCTACAGCATAAATCTCTGGACCAGCTGGAAAAGGAGGTAGAACTGCCCAGCAGCCAGTTGATGGGTCTCTTCAACAGAATCATCCGCAAAGTAGTCCAGGTATGAGCATCGTGTCGAGCTTCGTCTTGGCTGTATCGAACCAAAGTGTAATTCCCTGGCACTGAGAGAAAGCTGAATCAGAACTTCTCATGCCCTCAGTAACTAAACTTCTTGATATGATGGGAAAATACCAGTGAAAAAAGCATGTATTTATGGCATTGATTTATAGTGTTTTCCCAAATAATAGTGCTTGTGTTCTATTTTTTTAATGTTGAAATGTTCTGACCAAGATGCTGAACGTACAACCCACGTTGCCAGCTGAGCCTGAGCCATTTGTTTATGATTGTTCACCTGCATTGGTGGCATCCCAACTTTTCTTTGGGAAAAAACCCACAAATTTTCCAATATCATTAGATTTGAAGCGAAATAAATGGTACATTTTGGATCTGGTTTTCTTTCTCTCTTAATGTCTGTGATAAAGTGAGTAATGTGCTGAGTTAATAAACTGATGGGATGGACAGGATACTGGCCAACTGCTTGCAATTGCTTGCTGAGCCTGGGACCTCTAGTTCTCAAGGCCTGAGGTACAGTAGCTTTGCTTCTGCAGTCTGGCAGAAGTTGTTCATTGGAGAGGTGATTTTCTTTGCATAACACCCTTATAATTATCTTGAAGAAAATAACCCCCAAAAGCCCGAATGCACAGCTTTTAGCTGCAAATGTTAACTGAGTGGTGTTATATTCATGAATTATGTTGTAAACTCCAAGTTCCCTACATTTATGTGAGTGACACTGAGTGCTGACTGACTTATTCTTATACTTCTTATAAAAGCTGTATATAATCCTGCTTTCAGGAAACAGCCTTGAGCTTTTTCTTTCAGCATGATGGAATGCATGCATCAGAAAGAAACAACTCTCTGGTGATTTTTGCAAGGTTAGAAGAGTTTTGTGGGGACAGAAGGCATTTCTTACTTCTTTTAAAGTGATAATCCCAAAGAAATATCAGCAAGTCTTAGATGTGTTGGCTTATTTCATTTACAGTTGTTCAACACAGTCCAGGAAAAAGCTGTGGAGGAGCAGATGGTGGCAACAAAGGATATTGTGATGGAGCCAACACTGAAATCTTTACATGATGATTTGGTAATTATGAACTTTCTTCTTGATACATATGTAAACACTTCATGGAGTTCCCTTGAGTGTAGAAGCCTTGTAATCTAATTTTTCTTGGATGGAAAGAATTCTGCATCACGTCTGTCATTTTATGGTAGTTAAAACCTGATAGCTTTGCTTCTAGTCACGCTTTGTTAAGCTGCAATACAGATTTTGCTCTTGGAGTTATATGGTACAAGTATATGAATATAAATAGCATAAAATGCAATTATATAAGAGAGAGAAGCTTTTGGGGATCATCTGGTATTTGGTTCTGGGGATGTGCTTCTCTTTCAGTAGGAAAGATGTTTTCCTTCCATTACACAGCCACTGTTACACTGCAAACTTAAAGCATCTGTTGTGCTGTGCTGTTGTAGGAAGAAGCTGCAAAGGAATTCCAAGAAAAACACAAGCAAGAAGTGGGGAAGCTGAAGGAAATGGACCTTACACAGTAAGAATTTATCCGTATGAGTCCCAAATCCAGTTCTCCCCGGAGATCTGTTTGAAAGCCGGGTCACTAGTGCATCTTGCTGAGATTTGTGTGCCTGCCAGCCAGCAACTTTATCAGCTCTCTTAGCAGCTGCTTTGTTTCAAACTCAAAATGCTCTTTCCAGTATGGATTAAATTCCATAACAACTCCTGTTCAAGGCCATTCACCTGTTTACCTCGGTACACAAATCCATTGCCTGAGAAGTGCGTCACGCTCCCGAGCGTGAACTTCCCTTTTTCTGCTGGTGTTTGGAGCAGAAAGGCAGAGGTTGTGAGATAGCAGGTCACAGCTGATGAGGAGTGAGATCTTGTCTGTCTGTCTGTCTGTCTGTGGAACTATACCACTGAGTTGTTGTTAGACCCGGGGCTGGCTCCTCGTTACAGTGCCACAAACAGAAGATGTATTCCAAACAGGAATGCTGGATCAGTCCTTAGCTCCATCCCAGTGCCTCTGGTCAGAGCTCAAGTGCATTCTTCTTTTATCTTTGTTCTCTTTTGTCACTTAAATGGGAAATTACTCATGGTAGTAGCTCTTTCTGTGTATCTATGTGTCATTCTTGATCCTGGTTGTGTACACTGTGTATATCACACGTACATAAGTTATATAGCTCTACAATATAGAGTAATAAAACAAGCTGCCTGGGCTGTGAACTGGTTCTAATTTTACAGTTTCCCGTGCTTCTAGAAATAGCTATTAGTTTCCTCAAACTGGGATACCCAGGCCCTGTTCTTTGCTATCCAGCTTGGTTCTGTTTGCAACTCAAGAGAAAACAGTACCTGGCTAAGTTTAATATTCTCATCTTCAACAAAAAAACCCCAAACCATCAAAACCCCAAACCATCATGAAAAGAGCGACCAACCAGAGCTTCTTTTACTAACCATGGTGTGCACAGATGCCTTTTAATTGCTGTAGAGCTGGATGTGTTGTAAGATACTGAGTTGGTGAAGCAGCAATTTACTTGAAGTGTCGGCAGATGTCTCTCTTTCTGGACCAACAGGAGTTCCACAAACCACTGATTCTCTCCCTTCTCTCTCTCCTCCTCCCACTTTTTGTCCTATAAATCCTCTTTATTGTACTGACATCTCAGAAAAGTTGTCTGGTTTAGCTCTAGGTTAAGCTCTGTTAAATTTGAGACAAGGAATAAAAGTTTCTTTGAATCTTTGGTCATCTTGCTAGAAGGAAGGACAAAAATGCATGTGAAGTGACTCTCAAGTCAGTCACGTTAGGAAAACAATACAACCAGAATGTTTTAAAAGTTCTAATTCTGTTTTTTAGTGTTGGTAGTGTTAGGTATCCATTTGTCATTTTGAACTGTGTTATTTTCTTTTTTTCACCCAGAAAGAGATTTGTTTTCTGCTCCATCAGGATCTAATTTGAACACTTTTCAATACAGGTTATAGAAAACTAATAGAAGAGAGAGAGCTGTTTGATTTGAAAAGGCTTTGTCCAATATTGTTTGGCCTTGTATGAACAAGGGCTAGTCTATTCTAAATCTCTGAGAACTCGAGGTGGAGAGCAGCCACTCCATTTTGCTGCAGGGCTGCTTTGCCTAGTTAAATTTCTATGCAATTTCCAGGGTACTTGGACACCCAGACAAGAGGCACAGAACAGGAGCTTATTTGAATAGCAATTGTTGGCTTCATTTCTCTTTTCAAAAGAAAGCTGCAGGTCTTCTTTTTTTTTTTTTTCTGGATTGATGCAGCAAAGCTGGACCAGCTTAGGGCTGGTCTAATTGCTGCTGTTAATTTAGCCAACTTTCCTTTATAAGCCATTGCTTTTTTGCATCCTCTTCCTTTAACACCACAACCATCCTTCTTCTCTGCTTTGGAGGGAAGGGGGATTAAAAAAGCCCTCAAGGTTTTTCTAAAGAAATCTCCAGAGTGAATATAGATCTGATTGTGGTTGTCAGGCTTAAAGCTGTGGTGATTGAAGGTCTACCTTTTGAGAAATGTAGGCAGAGGACAAGTACACAGCCCTGCTATGGAGAGTAGAACCTTTGTGGCCCTGTGTTCTGCTTTCATAACTGATGTACTCTCCTCAGCACTCTGCTTTTCTGCTGAGAGGCTTTCACAGAACAGTTTTGTGTTGTTTACAATAGGGGCTCCTGAGAGAACTTCATTCCACGCTGACCAGCTTTGGATGGGGACAATTGTTGGTTGCTATTGACCTAGTTTGGACTGAGTCTGCTGACAGAGTGGTGACAAGCTATTGTATCCCTTTGCCTGTCTAGTTTTCTGTGTATTTCCAAATAACTGATTTGGCTGGGTGCTGACGCAGTGGCTTTGTTTGCAGAGTAGCCTGTGCCTGACAATATAGTGACCTCATTTTTTCTACTTTGTGCTAGCAATTTTATTTATTTTACTTGAATTTTCCTTTACCTTTTTCACTTAGATATATTATCCGAGGTGACGATGAAGAATGGGATGAGGTGCTGAGCAAAGCAGGACAGAACGCGTCCGTCGTCAGTTTGAAAAGGTTAAGGAAGTTGAAATGCTCCACAGGGGTGTCTTGGGTATTTCCTGCTGGTTTTATTATAACATTTTTCAAAAGAGTGAAGCTGAAGAGAGAAAATTAACTTACTGTTCTTGATAGATTCTCAGTTTTCTTGGGGTGCCTGACAGCTGAAGTCATTACGTGCGGGCTGTTCCACCCTTTGTATATTTATTCATGGTTTTGTCCGTGAGCACTGGAAACTGTGAGTTTCCAGAAGCCTTACAGGAATGAGAGAGTCTTGTCAGTGCTTAGAAAGGTGGAAGCTCTGTCATCTTTGCTCTGTTCTGTACTTATAACTGTCAGTGGTCATATTTTTGTTAGGGACTCTAAATTCCAGATGCCCTGCATGAATTGCCTTCAGGACATATAATTTAAAAGTCTTGAAAAGTAATGACAAGAGCTAAAAATCAAGACCTTAAAGGATTCAAATGGGGTTAGAGAGTCTGAAGACACTAGAAAATCTACGTCATGCTCTTGTTTGTGCTTTCTCAGCTTAAATGACCCAAGAAATGGGAAGTATTTTCTCCCAACCACATTTCTGTTAGACCTTCGCCTGCTTTTTACAACAAAAATTTCCCAGCTGGATGGGAATCTGGGATGTTTTTAACAGATATTTTGTTCCTGTTTCCCAGTGAGAAGAAGAGAAAATTAGAAACAGCAAGAGGACCCAAACAACAGAAGAAATTTAAGAAGACTAAAGATAGAAAGCAGAAGTGGAAGAAGTGACTTTAAAGCCAGTCAGTGAACTTGAACTAACAAGTGAGGGGTCTGTACTTAAGAAGGACTATTATCCTTTAAATTAAGACTTTCTCTAGTGGGGTGAGAGCTGGAGGGAAGGAAGAACCTTAGAGGCATTTTTAAAGTGTTTGTATTACAAGAAGTACAGTGACACTGCTAGGAGATGGTCTGGGAAGATCGTTCTTTTACGAAGTGTTAAGCAGAGAGCTGAGCGACACACTTGAGGGTGTTTTAAAAGCTACATAAATTCCATGCAAAGAATTGTCAACTGTCCCACATCTCAATGGCTGGTGTCTTTATTAAAAAAGAGTTTGGATAACAAAGGGTAGAAATGTGTTAGGCTTTGGGGATCTTATGAATGTTTACAAATAGCTGAAGGGTGGGGGGCAAGCAGAAGGGGCCAGGCTCTTGTCAGTGATGCCCTGGGATAGGAGGAGAGGTGATGGGCACAAGGGGAAACACGGGAAGTTCCACCTCAACAGGAGGAGAAACTTCTTCCCTGGGAGAGTGACAGAGCCTGGCCCAGGCTGCCCAGAGAGGCTGTGGAGTCTCCTGCTCTGGAGACTTTCCAGCCCCCCCCCGGATCTGTTCCTGTGTGGGCTGCTCTGGGTGACCCTGCTCTGGCAGGGGGGTTGGACTTGATGCTCTCCAGAGGTCCCTTCCAACCCCCACCATTCTATGATTTTATGATTGTGTAATTAACAGGTGGTGAGGAAGCTGCTTTGGCCCTTCCCTGTCCCTCTTAATCAGCTGATCTAGACCTGCTGCCTGACTTTGGGGGAGAGTTTTGTGTGAAGGTCGCCAGGAAATCAGCACTATTATACTGACACCTGCTCTTGGTCAGCTGCTCTTTGAGCTCAGGGCCAGTGGAGCAGGAAAGCCACAGAATCCCCAGCTCTGCTACTCGCTGGTCCCTGCTTTGCCATAAATACATACCAGGCTGGAGCTGGGACTTTCTGTCACTGCAGTACTCTAGGTCTGCTGCCTGTCAGACTCCAGAGGCTTCAAAACCTTTGCCACAGAATGGCCCTGTCTCAAAGCTGAGTGCCCTGGTGCATTGTCTTGATGTTCCAGCTTGGAACAGAGACACCTATAGCTGATACACAGCTGTATGATATTTACTTGTAGACCTCACAGCTCCTTTTTCCATCACATCCTTGAAGAAACAGTTTCTTCCTAAGTAAAGACAGAATTTCTTCTCTAGGAGGCTGCTTTGTGAAGCACCTTCATTAAGCACAGCCCCTGCAGAGCCCCTGTATCTCTTTGGTTAGCTGGCCGTGCTGCCAGAGCCAGGGGCCAGGGCACATCCCCCACATTGTGGTGCAGCTGGGTCTAGAGAAGGGAGTTTTGCAGCTGAAGCCCTTAAAGGTTTGATGAGGGGCCTCCTTCATTATCCCCAGGTGGTGGGGAAGAGCAGCACTGGCAGCCTGCAGGGCTGAGCTGGTGGCTGCCTGCCCTGAACCAGCTCTGAGGATCTTGTGAAAGGAGCTGACGTGCAAGGCAGGAAGCGTGAGGTTCTTTCCAGCTGCTTAAGAAATCCTCGGAAGAAAAGGTGAGTTTGAATTCCTGTTGTTGTTAAAAACAGAGTAAGCTGTGGCCCTGCTGGGAGAGGGGTGAAGAGCTACAACCCCTCGCTTTGGGGGATGGGGTCAGCTGGACCTGTTGCTGTCGGTGCTTGACTTGGTGCCAAGAGACAAAGCACCCACTTAGGTGCTGGGACAGGAGGGGCTGCAGGCAGGGCTGGAGCCCTTTCAGAGGACACTTTAATGGCTGGGAGAGTGGTTCCAGCAAACGAGGAGCATGGCTGGGGGGCTGCCCTCTAGTGCAGGGGCTCTGGAGCACGGAGAACACATTTCCCGTGGATATCTCTAGGACTGGGATTTTCCAAGGTCTTGTTTAGCTCAATGCAGAAAACTCTCGAGTCAGTTGCATTTGTCTGAGGGATGGTTATTGTAGTAAAGAGGTTTTTATGAATTTTCACAAGCCAGTCTCATCCTTCAGCCATTTAATGAATGACAACAATGTGCCTGAAGTGGTGGGTCAGGTAAGGAACTGGTAGCAAATGGTAACTGACTGAATATCATTGGCTCGCCCAATTCATATCCTCTGCTTGGCAAGATCCAGCTGTGGTTTAACAGGCTGCAAGTCAAAGCTTTAAACACTTGCAGAGTCCTTTTAAAGTGTGTTGAAACTTTGCACTACTAAAGCAGCAACAATTATTTCCTATTCTCTACGCAGATTGCTGGATTTGTTCACCCAGGTTCTAGTGTTTTTCTTGCTCTGGGTCTTACAGTCTTAATAGGTGATGTTACAGAAGGCTTTTTTTAATTGCACGTTACTTCTTGTGCTAAGAAAATGCTGATTGAACTTCCTTAAAACAAATGCAAGCGGTGCAAATTGCAGTTTAGGTCTTGGGGGGGCTGTTAAAACTCGAGTGCTACAATAAGGCTTAAAACTAAGGTTTAAGAGAAGGTTTTATTAGAGAACACCCATGTGCTGTTCAGGCTCAGAAATCGGTTTGTGTTTTTTTAAGGGCCGAGCTGATGATCAAAATGGGCAAGAAGTTCACAAAAAGTTCATATTTATATGAAAAATACGTCAGCATTTCTGTTTATTTCTAAGGCCATGCTAAATAGCTATGAAATACTCTATGAATTTGACTGTCTGCTGCTGTTGCTGGGATTGTGCCAGCGCTGTGACCTGCTGAAGCTGTTACTGGGTAAACCAGAGGGAGGTTTCTGATCATTTCAGGAGATACTGTCTCGGGTTGGTAACGATTGTCAAAACTTTTGACGCCTGAGTTACCGGCACAGTCCTGGGGACAGGATGTTGGAAGCATTAGTGATGATAGGCTCGGGGGGCAGCTGATGTGTGAAAATACCTCTAGGCCAGCAGGACTTCTCTTAACCTGTCTGTAAATCAAGGTGGAGGGTAGCAGGCAAAATTAAACTGGATTCTTCAAGCAGGTTCAAATGTCACTGTTTAGCTGAGATCGGTCCAGAGCTGCTTCTGCTGCTTTCTGTGAGCTGGAGGGATTCTTGCTTTGCTGTCTGTGATCTGTAGTTGTTGTGAAAGGCTCGGATGATTTGAGCTGCATGTGTGCCCCATTGTTTCTGAGTGGGAGTTGTATTTAAGGGTTGGGGTTTTTTTTGCTGTTTCTACAGAAAAATGTGTGTATTCAGTTGAACCGTTCTTTTTTTGGGGGGGTTTTCCCGTGTACGTTTTATACTTCCTGGCAGCTTTTTAGATTCTTCTGCCTGTCTATTGCTGTTTGAACAGCCAAGTGGAAAAAAGCCCTCAGATGCTAAAATAAGTGAGAGATTTTTTTATTTTTACTTTTTTTTAACAAGTCTAGTCAAACCACATTTTTCCTCTGCCTGTGCTTTCCATCAGTCAGGCTGGGTTAAAATTCCAGCTAGAGTAAGGTCTAGTTGAATGTAATCCAACAACAAAGCAAGAACTTGAGTCTTTCTGTAGCCAGAAGTGCACTAAAAATACCCCATGACGTAGGAGCTGAGAAGAGAATGAGGTCTGGGTCTGTAACTTTTAGGATTGCGTTGAGTTTGGTTGGTTTGGAGCCTGTTTCCCTTTAACTGGAGCAGGTTTCTGGTCTGTCTACAGCTGGATCCCTTGTGGATGGGGATGCTGGAAGGAGGCTGGTGTGCTGCTAACTGCAGCATGTGCACTTAAACAGGCTAAGCTCAGCTGAACCTCCTCTCCTGGTCAGGGGGACGGGTCATTGCACAACTCAGTAAGCACATTCATCTCGGGACTGGTTTTAAACCCGCGAGGTGAGTTGATGGCCTTTTGTTCAGCGCTGCCTGGGTTGCTGCTCTGTCACGTTGCTGCAGGTTCACCTTCTACTCCTCTCCCGTGCCTGAGTGAGCTCGTTTGCCCGCAGTGATGGAGCACTGGGGCTAACGGGAGGGAAACGGGAAGGCCACATTATAGCCAAGCGGCTCGCCGCAGGTGGCGGTAGATGTGACCTAGTTGTCAGAGGAATCATCCTGCTTGGTCGGAGACCCGTGAGCTGTTTTGACAGCTGGAAGGAGCTGACCTCTGCGAGGTATCTGGGAGGAAGTAAAAGCAGTGAAGCTGAGGCTTTTCCCTGGCTGTACTTGCAGGAGGGGTCTCGCCTCCTGCAGCTGCGCGAGGCAGAAAGGCGCTGGCGGGAGAGCCAAGGTTGGTGCACTGGATAAGGGCAACGAGTCGAAGGGGCAGGAGGAAGCTCTGTCTTTTCCATTTGGCCATCACAAGGTTCCCTTGGGAGAGTTTTGCTTCCACAGATGGATTTTTGTTTGACTACATCACTGCTTCTCAGTAGTCTCTGAATCACGAGCCCATCTCCCGCGAAGGGCCCTAAAGCCACACGCGCCCGGTGGCTTTTCCTGCGGCTCCTTCCTCGTAGCAAGCATGGGAGGGCTGAGGATGGAGGGAGGGAGGTGGTGAGGGACATGGGTGGCCTTCGCCCACCAGCCTCAGCTGAATGTGGAGACGGGAGTGGCGGGGGAATCCTGCGCTGGGTGGTGGGAGCTGCCCGCCCGGGGAGTGCCCCTGGAAACCATGAGCTTTGCCGCCCTGTGTGACGGTGGCACCGTAGCTGGGCCGTGGGGAACCGCCCTGCACCTTTGCAGGAGGAATGTGGACAAGCCTGAAATGGCTCCAGTGATTACTTTTTCCCTGCTGTGTTGTGTTTATTTTTATTATTTTTATTATTTTTAGGCTTTAAGTTTGATCTCTATTTTTTTCTGGTTTCTTTTTTGGCTTTAAGTTTGATTTTTTTCATTTTTACGTTGGGGTTTTTTTTATGTTTTGGGGTTTTTTTCCTTATCGTACACCATTTATCCCTGCCCCTTTTTTGGGCAGATAGCACCGTGTGCAATATTCTCTCTTCTCTGTGGATTAATGGATCCCACCTACTCCAATCCCTCCCCTTTGGGGAGGCAGACCCGCCTTTGAGGCGACACAGGCGACAGCCGCCCGCGGCCGCTGCTCCCCGGGGAGTCTCCTCGCGACTCTTTTTCTTCCCGCCTCTTGCGTCTCCTGGGCCGCCCCGGCTATGGCAGGTGCGGGAGGCGAGGGCTGGCCGCTCAGGGAGGGAGAGAGGGAGGCGAGGGCTGGCCGCTCAGGGAGGGAGAGAGGGAGGCGAGGGCTGGCCGCTCAGGGAGGGAGGCTCTCATGTGAATCCTGCTGCTGCCCCAGCAAAGCACCAGCCAGAGCCCCTGTTGCCTTTTGGGTTCTGAGGTGAGTGGGAAACGAAACATTCCCTGCTTTTTCACACTTAGTTGCTCAGCTGGGGGAGTGAATCAGATGTGTAACCTCTGAGAACTGCTTGAACACCTTGAACATCTCAGGGTTGATAGCTGCTTGAAGCTGCATCGTCCCTTCTGCTGCAGAGAGGAGTCCTAGCATTAGGATTTTTCTGACACTACCATCAGCTGTAGGTAAACTTACTTCAGGTAGGAAAAATGGAAGTTAAATCTACTGCTTCAAAATATGTTTGAGCCTCATAAAGGGAAACAAATGCCTCTTTATCCCTTGTTTTATAGCCCAGCATTAGGTACGTGTATCAAAACAAATTGAAGATGCTAAAACTGCAACTGCCTTTTCCACACGAGTGTCTTAAAAACTGTTTTTTCTTGTTGTTAGAAGAGCAGAATAAATAACAGCAGCTGTGTATTTTAAAATTACGTTGTTAATAAAATCCTGGTACATTTACATAAATGACAACAATGTACAATTAACAAAGCATTGTAATATTACAGCAACAAAAGAAGACCTACATATTTGTACAGATAGCTGGAGCAGCTACTTGAAAATACTTTCCAAGATAAAGCCTCTTGTGGTATATTTTTTTATTATTATTTTATTTTTTTTAGGCAGACCAGTGATAATTTTGAAACAGCTTTATTTATTTCTGGTAATAAATAGGGTTGTTGAAGCTGGTGATCTCAAAAGTGAATGTGCACCTAAAGCACAAATCAGAGTGTGCCTTGGCCAACCTGCCTGTCAGCTTTACTGAGCCCAGACTGATCATTTTTGTCCTTACGTGCAATTTGCCTCTGGTCTAAATCCTTTAGGAATGAGGTGATGGTAGGTTTTGATGGATGTGTTGGGAGATGCTGGAGTTCCCTCTCCTTCCCTTCATCTATCTAAACCAGGTCTATGTTGTGCTTTGGAGCTTGGGCCCAGCTGAGCATCCTTCTTCCAGTGTGTTTAGTTCTAATATTAATTGTGGAATTTCTAAGAAGCACTATTTTCCACCTAAAACTCGGCTTCCTCTTCTCCTTCACCCATCTGTAACACATGAAGGAGTCTCAGCAAATGCTTCTGGAGGATGCTAACAAAGAGTAGCTGAAAGGCTTTCCTTAAAGCCAACTGGTAAGAGCAAGGTCTGTGTTTTTACACAACTAACTGCCTTCCTATGGCTGGGATTATTTAAAATATAAACACACAATGACATTGCTTCAGCCTCAAAACTGTAGATCCAACTGTCTCTTCCCCGAAATCAGCTAGAAGAAGGTCTAGAATGAGACTTCATGGACCAGAAACATCTGTTGCTGCAAACAAAGGTTGAATCTTGGGTGCTGGAGCCAAGGCATCTGGTTTAAGTGCTGCTGCCTAAATGTTAGACTGCAGCTGACCAGTCAGGTGTGCACTGTGCCCAGTCCCCCCTGAGGTAGCATATCTGTGGAACCATCGTTCCACGGATGAGGCTGTTGGAGCAGAGACTAGAGGTAAGAGCTTCTAATCCCACCTAGCTCCAGGGAGAAACCAAACCCTCAAGCTGTGTCTTCCTCAGGGTTTTAGGGAGACTTTTATTGCTCTTTATGCTACTGGACAGTTTTTCAGCACAGTGCCAGCTCCTGCTACACCTGAGTCTCTTAGAAAGCATCTTTTGGAGGCAGATGTCACAGATAATGTTCAGAAACAGGTTTTTAAGGTGAAAGTGATTTGGATTATCAAACCTCGATAGTGAAAGCGTAGACGGTAATTTTTTTTTTTTCCCCCTCCTCAAAATGGATCCAGGTTTACAACTAGCACAGTGAAACTGTATCAAAAAAAATACAAGAATCCAATTCTCCCCTCCCTGCCCCAGCTCAGTTCTTTGTATTAGGTGTAAAGAGGTGAGCAATTTCAGAGTTAGTATTAGTTTCTACTCAGCTTTGAACATCTACAAAACATCTCTCTCTCAAGGTGCAAACAGTTGGGGGGGGAACTGTATGTCAGCGTCTCTTGCTGTGTACAGACACTGGTGCTTATAGTGAAGTAGTTTGTGTAAAGCAGCCTTTGTGTTCAGGCAGACGACTCGCTGATGGGCAGTGGGATCAGAAAACTCCTTCCATGCAGCATTTTTACCAAGTAAACCATCTCTGCGGACGCATGAGGTGGTTGTTACGGTGTGGAGAGGGATGCTGAACACTATGTTTTTAGGTGCTGGGCCTAAGTTAGTGGCCTCACTTCTCTACAGCCCTGTGTTGTGCTTGTTTACGTGGCAGCGACGATCTGCTCTTCGGTTCGGGTTCTTCACTTGCGTCCTCAGTTCTGGTTCGCGCCGCGATGGTGTTTCTGTGACAGTAGTAGCACAGAGAAGCCAGGTCCCCCCGTGGCAGCGGGACGAGGCACAGCACCCTTGCCTAGGGGAGATCTGTTGGAGGAGACTTGCAGAAGATCCAGAAGGTTCACAGGAAAGCCACAGCTTTACCTGATGTCCCAGCCCCGTGCCATTTGAACCAGTGCTCCTGCCACTGCCGCCTTCCTGCTTCACACCCTGGAGGTGACGTACACAGAGTGCAAGCGGCCAGCCAGGGCTGTCTGCAAGTCCCGCAGAGGGTCCAGGCCTTGAACTTTGCTGTTCCTGCTGTAGATCAGCTGTTTGAATGAGTCCTGCTCAAGAAGAGAGCTCATGTGTTTGAGGAAGAAGCCCTCACAGAAAGAGGCGAGTTCAGGTGCATTGTGAATCTGTGGGAGAGAGGAAGATCAGTTAGAATCATGGAATTATTGAGAGGTCCCTTCCGACACAGATCATTCTAGGTCATCTTGCCTAACCCCTTTGCAGGGACATCTGCAACTAGAGCAGGGTGCTCAGAGCCCCAGCCAACCTCCCCTGCCATGGGGCCAGGGATGGGGCAGCCACCACCTCTCGGGGCAGCCTGGGCCAGCCTCTCCCCACCCTCAGCACCAACAATTTCTCCTGCTCTCCAGCCTCAATCTCCCTCTTGGACTTGAAACCATCCCCCCTTGGCCTGTCCCAACAGGCCCTGCTCAAAACTCTGTCCCCATCTCTCTGCCAGGCCCCTTGAAGTCCTGCAAGGCCCCCAGAAGGTCTCCCCAGATGGAGCCTTCTCCTCTGCAGGCTGAACCCTCCCAGCTCTCCCAGCCTGGCTCCCAGCAGAGGGGTTCCAACCCCTGGTTCATTCCATCTTTTCCAGGTGTCAGAGCTGGAACAGAGAGTTGGCAGCAAATGCCCCTGCAACACCTGCCTGGGGTCTTCCTGCTGTGAACCAGGAAAGCTCCTGAGTAGCAGGAGAGAGAAGCATCTCTGATCTCAGCACCCCCTTCCCCCATCCAGCCCATTTCCACCCGTATTTCCTCATCCCTGCGGCCACAAGCTGGGTTAAGGGTTGTGGTAGGGTGGGGAAAAGCTCTGCGTGTTGCTGGATGAGACGTGCTCAAGGAGCTGAGGAAGGTGAAGGTGACAGCAGAAGGCTGGCCGAGGCCACCCAGCTGTTGGAGAAGTGCTGTTGCTCCAGGTGCACGTCCCAGGAAAGGCACCTCTGGTCCCAACTGGAGACACGCACCCCACGAGCCCCTGTTGTATCATAAACATGAGTCAGGTGAACCCCGAGGGGTACCTGGTGGTTTCATCAAGGACAATTCGTTCATAGCTCAGCTGATAACCAGGTCAAACCCCAGTGCTGCTGCAGGAAGGGGGACTTGGCTTTCCAAAGGGAGATGGGTTGGACTCCCATGAGCTTTAAAAGTCTATTTCCAACCCAAACGATCTGATGATCAATGCAGGACCTCAGTGGGGTGGTGGTGGCTGCAGCTCCAGAGCAGATGGGGGTGGTGTGAGACCAGAGAGCAAATTACCACACCGTGAGGGAGAGGTTATCAGAGAACCCACCCCCACGTGCCACGGTGACCTCAGCAATCCGGCTTCTTTGTCAGAACTCACCTTTTCTTTATTATCTGGCCAAGTTCATTTGTGGTTTTGGGTAAACGTTCCTTGTGAGCCCAGAAGTCAAAGGGAATTTGGAGCATTTCCCAAGAAAGGGGAAAAAAAACCAAACCAACCAACCCAACAAAAACCGATAGTGCTGTTCTTGCTTTCTTTTGATGTGATGCTGTTTGTCTTCACGACAACGTTATCGGTGTCCCTCAACAGAGAAGGATTCGAATGACAGAAGAACCTTTCTCAGACCCTCACCCATCTTTTGACGAAATCACAGAATCAAAGAATAGTTTGGGTTGGCAGAGACCTTAAAATTCATCTCGTCCCAACATCTCCGCCATGGGCAGGGACACCTCCCACTAGACCAGGTTGCTCCAAGCCCTATCCAACCTGCCCTTGATAATGTGTTACCCAGCAATCAAAAATGGGAGAAATGGGTGTTTTCTGGTTAACCCTGCAGGATGTGCCCGTTATCTGCTCACTACCATCCTTAATTCACACAAGAGATGGGGTCAGCTGGTCATTGTGTTACACCACGTGGTTACTGTATCAGCTGGAAGACCCAAGGGCCAACAACCAGTTGATACCATGAGCAAAAATGACTAAAATGGGTGTTCCAGTGACAGCAAGTACCAAATGTTGTGTGCTCGCACCGTTCTGGATCAACAGAGGCCTCGTGGCTTGGGACAAAGCTGGAGGAAAGGGGTTAAAGGAGCATTCAGCTACAGAGACCATTCTGGAGCAGCTTAGGTGAGGTTTGAAGTCTTGCTACCCTGAGGAGATGAATCCAGAAAGTGTTTTGGAGTGAAATGGAAACTTTCTGGAGCCTGCTATCATGTGTTCATGAGGAGTGGCTGAAATTAGGCTGGAGCCAGGAAGGGTTGGGCTCTGCTCCCAAGGAACAAGCACCAGGACAAGAGGAAGCGGCCTCAAGCTGCCCCAGGGGAGGGTGAGGTTGGAGCTGAGGAACAATTTCTTCAAGGCC
>JANHGN010026640.1:62776-118005 GCA_024605025.1 Megaceryle maxima | reverse complement strand
TAATGTATGGTTAACTTTTAAAATTGTGCCCCCCTTTGCACTGACAGTCAAAGAGGAATCTAAAAAAAAAAAAAAAAAAAAAAAAATTCAATCAGACTTCAAGATCAGAATCATCAGTAGATGTTCAACAAGGTACTAATATGCCTTATGTGCCATTTAAGCAGAATTTAGATGCTTTCACTCACTAGAGGTTACCTATGTTCAGATACAGACTCCCCTAAAAGAGCAGCATGATGTCTATTCTGAATCCCAGAGAAGGAGTTGATTCCTCCTCTTTTACATTTGTGTCTTTCCACAGGCACACAGAAACCTCTGTGTCCCTCCATTAGCCTGATGAAATCAATCCCAAGCATGAGACACCCCCTTTACAACCTGAAGCAATAACCCTCTCAAGTGGAAGGCCTTTGCTCAATGTCTGCTGTGGACAACATACATACATTTTGATAAAATTGCTACACCAAGTAACAGCATTGTTTTTCTATACATAACCCCACAGACCCACAAAATGCAACTGAGAGGTATTAACTATGCCTGTGGAGTGATCCTTCCCCTGAACAAGGGAGGGTTGTTTTGAAGAACCTGAACTGCTTCACCTAAAAGCAACACACTGGTCTCGGTATTACAAGTTTCACCCTCTGACATCCCCACCATCCTGCACCTTTCCATTTTCTCCTTCCAGATCCCAAAAGTAAAATGTGGATAAATAATTGTCATGGGCCATTTTCTCAAGAAGGTAGTAAATGACCATGGTGGCAAATCAGTAAATGACACCCTTCTTTCCCAGCTGCTCTCCAACAAATCCCAAAGTCACAGGAGAAGCCCTCAACCTGCTGCAGCTACTGAGAAGAGACACAAAGCCGTGGATACTTGGCCTATCAGCATAAGGTGACCGGTTTCAGCTCTGCTGCTGCCTTCCATGCTGCTGTTGTATCTTTTGCTGGCAATTTTCCCAAAGGTCTTAATATTTGACTTTTTAAAAATGTCATGTTTTAACATTCACACTGTTCTGCCACCTCTACCATTGCACTCAGCCACTGTTTATTGGCACTCTCCATCTGCAATCTCCATCTTAACTCTCCACTCCTATTATTAATAGCTTCTGATAGACTTTAACACATTGGAGTAGACATGCCATACACACAGGCTCGCCAACAGGAGTTGTTCATTTTTCAAACTGAGCAAATATTGGTCAGACATTTGAAATGCAACAATAGGGAGCTTTGCCAACATCTAACTTAAAATCTAAACAATACATTTTTAATACCTTCATAAGTTGCAAAAATAATTTGTCCTATTTCCAGGGGATAATCCTGAGTTCAAAGCCGCCTTACCCGAGTCATAGGGAAACACTCATAGAAGTTTTCTATCATTTAGAAAGTGAGGAGGAAAAACCCTTTTTGTACTTGCACAGAGGAATTTGATGGGTGCTCACTTGTAATTCTGCACACGTCCCTGCTGCCCTGCACAGACGATTGCTCCATGTAGTCATGGAGCCAGCAAATCAGATTGGACACAACCAAAAGGGATCTGGCTGCTACTTCACCACATCAAAATGACTAATTTTAATGGGTCAGGACCTCCTCTCTTCCATCAAATAGTACAATTAATTTGGTGCCTTTCTAAGGCCCACTGTTGAAGCAGTTGTCTTCTCCCTGCTTTAGGAGATAAACAAGGAACTCTGTCCATTGCCATCTCATGTAGGGAGAGGAATGCCAGAAAAAAAAAAGATCAGATTCTTTTTTTTTTTTTTTTTTTCTTTTTTAATTAGTACAAATTTCAGAGTTTAAACAAGGTTAACTTTTCAGATGGAAGAAATAAAAGCTAATGTTCTGATATGGCAACCCTATATCTATCTTATTCATGTGGCCACAACACTGCTAAGAAAAATGTCTATGTTTGGTTAAAGGATGGATCCAAGCATACGGTATGTATGGTATGCAAGATGTGGCTTCTTTTATATTCTCTGCAAAGAATCATTTAACAGATGGCACCTGAACTTCTGTACCTTAAGAAAGAACAGATAAAGTATTTCTTCTGCTTCTTATTTTTAACTTTAAAGGAAAGAAGATGAAGAACACACAATATTCAGCACCTGACAGCTATGCTAAGAAGATGCCTTTAACTTGGTACACTTATCAGCCCATTTTTCACTTAAAGGCAGATACTATATCTCCTCATCTACAAAATGAAAGAGAAACTATCCTAAAATAATATTTGAAGGACATGAAAGTAAAATATTTTTTTTTATTCAAAGCTGTTCCAAAAATTCTTCGGAGAGATCATCTTAGAAACTCAAGTGAGGTAACTTTTTAAGCAGTTCATGGACCTACTGGATATTTGTTCCTTATTTCACTGCTCAGAGAGAAACATAACCACTTGCTTCATCTGTAACTCCTCCAGAAGCTCAGAGGTCAAAGTTTGACCACTACTCAACCCTATGTAGCATAGAAAATTTGGCTGGCATGTAGTGATTAAACTGTCTCTAGTAAAGATCTTTACTGAAAGGACACCCTTAAGAAACAGTAGGGTTTTACTTCTGTTTTTAAGTTTAAAGAAACTATTTTAAAGTTAGTGGCTGCCAAAGTGTAGAGACAACATTCCTAACAACAGAGAAAAAGGCAAGCACATCTTCCAGGGACATTCCTGAGGTTAGGGAAGGATTCTCTGCTTTCCTGACAACAAACTCTGGGCTATAGGTACGTGTGTGGGTACTTTGTTTCCAGCCTGGAATGTTTTAAAAAATGCAAACCAGAAGCACAGTATTTATTACCCTAACTTAGAAAGGCAGAAATAGAAGAAACTATTGATGAATGTGGTAGAAAATGGAGGTAAGAAGGCAAGATGTGTAAGTAGGACAAAGTAGGTCAGAGACAAAATGTTGTTATTCCTTGCAAAGTGAAGAGTTTAAATGTATTTTCTGTGGCATGTTCAAGAATTTGGTATTTCTACTATAGGAGACAACATAGAGAGCATAAATCTGCATCAAAGGAAAAAGAGCTAGAAGAGCTCTTCTTTCATGATCAGCTTCACCTGAGAAAGTTCTCCCTCTGTAACCAACAAGCTTTATTCCTGTCAGAGCCACATCCAGTACCATGGGAGCCATGGAGCCACTCCAACCAGTGAGGAGGGATGTGCTAGAAAACTTCTGTCTCTTCAGTCAAGAACAAAGTGACAAAGGAGCATATAGTGTGGTTGGGTCCTATTGGTGAAGGTCTGAGACACAACATCTTGCTGAGACAGTGAGTGCTGAAAACCATATGAAGCTGGAAAAGTCTGCTTTGTGTTTGCCCCACAGATACTACTTCAAGTATTTGCTATCAGCCACAGTGAGAAACAAGGCACTGAGATAGACAGATCATTTCTCTTTCCCAGTAGAGTTATTCCTGTATCTCCTGTTGACAAAGAGGCAGTGCGATGTCTCTTAGACTGCAGATCCAGAAACAAATTATGGTCACAAAGTTTTAAATATGGTGCCAGCACAGGTTGCATGGAAAGCACAGACTGAATTTCACGAGGCGGGAGACTTCACAGATGCACAACTATGCACCTGCACTCTTCAGGACAGGCTTGTGATTCCCTAAAACTGGCCTTAATGCTTAACCTGGGGAGGCAGGCAAGCCAAAGCTGGAGATAGCATAGTGCATTGGCAGGGCAACTCTCACCAGCCATGTAGTTCTGGAGTCAATGGCCTCACTGAGCCAGGCAGAGTGGGATCATCAGGCTCAGAGCAGGTAGCTCAGAGTAAAGTATTGTCAAGTAATGTTTTAACAGGGATGGGCACCTAATGAGAATTGTATAGCCAGAACACATTAATGCACTAAAAAGACTTTGGAATCCACCTTAGCTTGACATTTGCTCACCTACTGCCAGAAGTAAGGACAGCTAAGAGTCCTGTCTTTGAAGAATAGAACTGGAATGGGATTTTTAACAGTCCTCAAATGACACTGCTATGTAGCATGATATGAAGCTGAGACTATGTCTTTTGCATGACTATGTACAGTAAGACTTAGTCAGGTTTTAACTCTTGCATGAACCTAAGGATGCAGAAAGCACACGACAGAGTCCTTAAACATTTTTGCAAAACATCCACAAATCATGGTTGGTTTGGTTTTTTTTTTTCAGGATTGAATGATTGTGGAATGATCTGCAAATTGGAATGATCAAACTTGAAGCAAGAGCTAAGAAAAACATAATAAATCACCTGTGCTTTTATGCAGTCCCCAACATAATCATAAAAGTAGTAACAAAAGCAAATTTCCTGAACTAAAAAAAAAGTGCTCTCATTTGAAGAAAGAGAAAATGGAAAAACACATTACAACATCAATAGTAAGGATTTCACCTACCCATGAAAGAATGGCTGCACCACACAAAATATCAGATCCTACCCAGAATACCTCTGTATCATTCATAACAAACATAAATGTAACATTCATAACAAACATACCTCTGTAACATTCATAAACAAAATGGAAGGTCACCTTACACTGTGGGAAAAGAAAACTTCAGCAACAACATAATTCTATTTAGCAACTTGCCCATCAGTCAGAAATAAATGGCAACAGGTGAACTAGCATCACAGCCCCAAACACAGCATAAACATTGTATGACATTCTGAGACCTAAAAAGCATGATGCTTACCTTGTCTCTCCAATTGACATGGTGCTGGATCCATAAAACAGTATTTCACGCACATCAGTCCACAAAATAGCCATGGAAAAATACCAAGGTAGAGTCTTTAATCCTAAACAATGTTGTTTGGAAGGTCTGGACTATTACAGTTCAAACTTAATTTGACCCATTAAAGGGATGAGCAAGTTTGGATACAGATCCACCCACCCTCCATGATGGGAAATACTGAATCAGTTTGGATTTTATTCATCTCTAATCATTGAACATTCATTTGTAATTAGGATTCCTGAGGTAATGAGAGCTACCAGCTGCTGGATTCTGAAGAAGGCCTGACAATAACTTGTGTCTCCATGATAAGGTTCGGACAGGCAGGCAGCATCTTTGCATGCTGCTGGGATGAGGTGTGGGAGGGTGATAAGCTGTAGCTGCCCTGATTGGTCCAGGTAAAGAAGAGCAGTTCAGAGAGACAGTTTATTGCTGCAGGTGGGTAGCAAACTCCCATACATCACTCAGAACAAGCATAACTCTCCTTAACAATGTATCAGGCATGAAAGCAAGCAACCTGGTGTGAACTGCAGCAGATGCGACTCCATCTCTTTGCCACACTGCAATATTGTTGTAAGGGAAAGCCATAGTTCTGCTCACAGGAATCCTGCAGGCTTCAGAGATGGTTTTGGGGGTGGTAGCAGAAGACGACAGGTTAAGAATAACATCCAGGAAAAGAGGACAAGACAGCGAAAGCCAAGAGGTTGTGACTACCTCTCCTTAGAGATGTGACTTTGCAGAGAGGCAAAGGGGATTTGCACAGCAGGTCTCACGCAGAGTGACCGAGGCTGATGATTTCAATAACACTGCTCCAGGGAGCAAGGAGCTCCAAGCTCTGTGCAGACAGGCAGCCTAAGCTGTGTCAGCTACGCTGGAGTGCTGAGCAAGCACTTTCCTCATCAGAGACCCATTCTGGCAGGAAACAAGGCCATGTAGGTGCTGCCAAAGCTGAGAAAGCCATATCCTGCGTGTCAGAGGCTCCACTCACATGCGTCAGCATGCTTCCAGATAAGCTAAGGGAGGTGCACAGGCTTATGGAGCTGTGTGCCTGGCCTGTGGGTGACAAAAGGAATTGTACTGCATGATCATTTGGCTTCTGGGATTTTGGGTGCATGGGTAAAACGTGATGATGTCAGGCAAGAAACATCAACAAGCCTGAATAAACATTTTACAAAAGCAGAAACATCACTGCTGCTACAAATAGGTTGAAGGTATGAAAGGTTTTAAAGGTGAAATAATGCGAACTACTTAATTGCAACCTTTCATGCAGGTTGCCCCAGTTCCTTCAGCAAACCCTTCCAATCCAGGCACAAAGGAAGGTTACACATCACCAGCTGCAGCCCAGAAGTTGGAACCCGCTTGCATAAAATCATTCAACAAGTCAGCAGCAAATCTGGGAAGATGGAGGGTCAGCAGCCTGTGTTTCTCCACAGCTCATTAGCCTGACTAGTGCTGTCTGGCCCATGAGTATATCCCAAGAGACTGGCAAAATGTAGATTTATTCAGGTATGTTAGGTGCTGGGTTCCCTAACAAATGCTGCTGGTGGTACATATTAGTGGCAAGAGGGAGACCTGTGCATAGAAGCTTATTGGTCCTGTTTCTAGCTGTGCAAAGAAAAGCTCTCCCTTAGTTAAAAAAAATCTAAATGGACAGCATCACCTGAGCTTATTTATGCAATGCCAAGTATAAAAGACTTTCAGCCTAAATCACTTCTAAAGGTACATTCTGAAATTTAAAAGAAATGCCCCTTTAAGAATAAGGTGCACTTTTCAAGTTCTTACATTAATGAAGATCTTTCAGTGGGGAAAAAATGAACTAAATAATCCTAAACAAAAGAGAGAACCCACAACGCACATGGAACTGTCAAAGGTACAGAGATCATAAACTGCAAGACAGAAAGAATATGTTTTCAGAAAACCAGCAGGTACATGGGTTTGGAGAAGCTCAGATGCAGACGTGCCTCTGATTCTTCTATCACAGGTGAATGCATCATGTGAAGCCTTCTCACCAACAGATTGATCTATCTCTGTCCCAAAGCTCATTACAGTTCTTGATGCAATTAAAGGAACTGTTAGTGCCATTTGTAACTGGGATAGTGGATAAACTACAAACATTGATACTGATTCTCATAGTGCATCTTTAAGCTCTGTAACATGCAGGCACTGAGAGCCTAGGCAGCCCTTACTGATATTTTTACATCAGTATTTTATATACACCATTAAAAGATTAATAGACTTAATGAATTTATGAGAGATACAGAGTGAGGTGTGACTGAGCCTAGCAGAATCGTATGAGAATGTCTAAAATGTCCATCCAGCCTAATATCTTTTCACCAACAATGACAAGAGGCAAATGGTTTGGAAAATATGCAAAGTCAGTCATCCCTGGTTTCCCTCTCAACTGGCAGTCCAAGGACTTCCTGAGATGGAGCTTCCATCAGGAACACCCAATTAAATAATTACTAGTATAGCTTTTGTGAGTTTGTCTGTTTCTTTTTGAATGTTGATCTGCTTGAGGGTAGGAAGGCTCTGTGGAGGGGTTTGGACAGATTGAAGCGATGGGTTGAGGTCAATAGGATGAGGTTTAACAAGGACAAGTGCCAGGTCCTGCACTTTGGTCACAACAACTCCAGGAAATGCTACAGGTTTGGGGAGGAGTGGCTGGAAAGCTGCCTGGTGGAAAGGGACCTGGGGGTGATGGGTGGAAAGCCAGCTGAACATGAGCCAGCAGTGTACCCAGGTGGCCAAGACCAACAGCATCCTGGCCTGGATCAGAAACGGTGTGATCAGCAGGAGTAGGGAGGTGACTGTGCCCCTGTACTCGGCACTCATGAGACCGCATCTTGAGTACTGTGTCCAGTTTTGGGCACCACAGTACAAGAAGGACATTGAGGTGTTGGAGCGGGTCCAGAGGAGGGCAACAAAGCTGGTGAGGGGTCTGGAAAGCATGCCTGATGAGGAGAGGCTGAGGGAAGTGGGGTAGTTTAGTCTAGAGAAGAGGAGACTGAGAGGAGACCTTATTGCTTTCTACAGCTACCTAAAAGGAGGTTGTAGCAAGACTGGTGTTGGTCTCTTCTCCCAAATTACTAATGATAAAATGAGAGGAAATGGCCTCGAGATGACTCAGGGTAAGTTTAGATTGGATATTAGGAAGAAATTATTCACTGAATGGTTAGCACTGGAACAGGCTGCCCAGGGAGGTGGTGGAGTCATCATCCCTGAAGGTGTTTAAAAAATGAGTAGAGGAAGCACTTGAGGTTATGGTCTAATGGATAGATAGATGTTAGGATGAAGGTTGGACTCGATGATCCTAAAGGTCCTTTCCAACCATAATGATTCTATGAATTAGCTTATTTCTTTGATAGGCTTTCCCTTTGTATGTTAATGGATTAGACTTGAATCTACTTAATTAGCTCCCCAGGTAGTACAACTAGTAGTACCAGGTAGTACAACAAGCCCCCTTGTTTCGTCAGGCCTGCTGATTGTTCTGTGTATAACCCAGACCTGTCATTCTCTTGTGAGAAGTGTTTGCTGTACAGACACAAAAGTCTGTCCCTGAAGTAAATGAATTGCATGATATTAGTGTTCAGTCTCATAAGGATCAGATGAAGCACAGGCTCAATTTTTTGTAATGCTTAAAAGTTGACATGTATTATCCTGCTTAAGTGATTACTAGGAGAGGGGTGGAGTAGCTAAATCGGTACTAATTGCCCTATCCAGGGAAGCAGGAATGCCAACGTGTTTGTATCATCCACACTTCACACAACGTGAACACTAAAATCAGGTATAACCCATCATAGCTGCTTGTAGAAGGATTAAGCCCCTGCCTCTGCTGATTTGTGGGCTTTCAAATGATAAATGCTTTCAAAAGGAGCAAAGGGGAAGGGCAGGAGTAGACTGCCAGATGCCAGCTTTCCTTGTTGTTTCTAGCCTAGAGGTATAGTACCATTTGTCAAAACAAACAGTAACCTCGGGGTGATGCACCATAAGCTGCTGTATCAAATAATTTAGGACTTTCTTTAGAGAGAAGGTGAATGTCTGTGGTCGGTAGTTGTGTTGCCATAGCAGAGGTCAAATATCCTCTCAACATCAGAGCACCGTGTGTAATGTCCTAGCATGGGTGTTTGAACAACCTAAGCTATCCATTCCCATGCCAGTTGAAGGGCTGCTCCTCCCTGCCAGACCTCCTTGTCCCCAGGCTGCCACTAACAGAGCCCACAGAGAGGGAGACAGCCATTAACTAGAACTGCCTGGAAATGGTGATCCTATTCCAGTTAAGGAGTAGGATGAGAGGCCTGAAAAATTTCAAACACCTCCAGGAAAGCAGAGAGGATATAGAACGAAGTCTTCCCCATCCTGACACCCTGCCCCACAACCCCCATCGGCCAGGCTGTCTCACCTCCTACCATCTGCACACATCCCTATCCTTTGGGCAGGGGGCGTGTGTACGGGGGAAGACATCCCCCCCCACCCCCGACGGGGACAACCCCGCAGGCCTGAGCAAGGTGGGGAGAAAAGAAAGGGAAAGAAGGCGAGAAAAAGAGGAGGAGAGCTGAATAGGGGGCAGGACGGTGGGATGAGCAGAAAAGTAGGGAGGGAAGGAAGAAAGTGGAAAAAAAGGAGGAGAAAGGGGAGGAGATGAAAGCCAAAGGGAGAGGGGAGGACTAGGCGGGGAGGAGGCGGCGTGAGGCCGGGGAGGAGAGGAGGGAGGCAGCTCGGCAGAGAGGAAAGGAAAGGGACGGGACCCGGCGCCGCGCGGGCCATGCGCCTCCTGGCCACAGCGCTGGCCGCGCTGCTGGCCACCGCCCCGGCCCCAGGTAAGCGGCACCGCGGGCGCGCAGCGGCCGGCCCCGGCAGCCCCCTCCCCGCCGGCATGGGGTCGTCCCCCTCGGCCGCCTGCGGGACCCCGGGCTCCGCCTCGGGCTGCTACCCGCCCCTTCACGCCCCGGAGCAGCGTCCGCCGTCCTCCCCCCCCACCCCATCCCGCCGCCGGCACCGGGAAAGGGGCAGCGGCACAAAGCCGTGGCAGCGCCCGGGTCTCCGGCTCTAGGAGAGAGGGCTTAGCGAGTGAGACGTTAGTGGGGCTGGCGTCCGGCGAAGCCAGGCATCATCCCCACCGTCCCCGTTCCACTGCAGCCGGACGGGTCCTCCCCCGCCCATCCTTCACCCTGCTCTGCTGCCGCCGCCTTTCCGGGCTCCCGGCAGCAGCGGGTCGGCGCAGCGACCTGATCCGCAACTGTGTTTTTAAATAACAAAACCCCTTCCCCTGTAGAAGTTTATGGAAACGAGTCCTCCTCCACCCTTCTGTGCCAGGCGGGACAATGTTGAGCTGCACTGTGGAACTGCAGGCAAAGCTGAGGCAAAGGGAGATTGGTCATTGTTTTTACCACAGGTGCCTAGATCTTACAGGTAGCCAGCCAGTGGAAATAGAGCCTATAGCTCACCTGTAAAAACTAACTCCATCCAAGACCTTTATGCCTCCAGAATCAAAGGTGCATCAATCGGTGTTGGGTCCTAAAGCTTCAAAACAGACAGAATCCAGATCTGAACCATCTGATCAAGTCCATCTTTAGTCAATGCAGAAGCTTGCTCCAAAAAGGAGCCACTGACTTGTGAAACTTGTGGACAGATCTGTTTAAGTAAAAACAGCTGGATGCTCTTGATGATCTTCTAACTAGCTCCTAATTATTTTAATTTAAACTAAGAGCTTTGTTTTTTCCTGGCTCATCTTCTCTTTTTAATTGTAGAGAAGTCAAAATAAAGCAGGCTTTGACAGTAACATTGTTTCACAGAACAAACTACAACACAGGTAAAAGCCATCCCATGTGCTTCTGGTCATGCAAATCTAAGATCAGAAGGTAGCTACCCTGACGGTATGCCTCTCTAGTCCCTTAGCTGTCAGCAGGGTCTGAGGAAAAGAGTTGTTTCAGCTCTGAAAGGTGGATTGCCGATTCTGCCTGTCAGTCTCCATGGAGGAGAAGAGGAGAAGAGGGCCCTGTATATAACACAGAACCTGGACTATGAGCAGTAATGCACAAGAGCAACTAACTCTACTTTTATCTCCACCACAGTAGCTGGGGTTCTTCCACAATAACAGCTGTGCTGAAACTTCTCACCAAACCTATGGACCCAGTAGTGATTGTGGGTTGTTTGCCACTGTTCCAGTGCAGAGAGAGGGGACAGTTCTGGCATAGACAGGTTTCTGGTTCCTAAAAGTGTAATTTGTTACTCCCAACAGTGCTGTGAAAGTGTTTTCCTATGTAACTCAGCAGACAACAAAGTCCCAAACTGGCTACTACTTGGAATTGAACTGGTGTAAGCAGAAGTGCACTATTTTCAGCACAGGATTTTTTCAAAACAGTTTAGTCAGCAGTAACCTTCCCTGACTCCCACCAGGCAAGTGAGAAGAAGAAAAAAAACAAAACCCAAGAAACACACAGCTAAAATGTAGAGATGGGGGTAACTAAGTGAGCTGGTTGCAAGTAGGAGAGAAGTGTGTGATGATTAAACACACTGCCGAGGAATCCTCAAGCCTTTGACTCATTCTCCTCCCTTTCCTATAATTTCCCTTTCCCAGCAGAAGCAAGACTAAAACTCTTGTGGTAAGCTCCACCTGAGTGGTGACATCATGCTATACTGGGAAGGCAGAAGAAAAGCAGTGATTCCTCTCTTGAAGCAGCAATCTGAAATCTAGAAATTCATTGCTCTGCTGGCATGCAAGCCTGCTCTTAAGTTGTGGGGGAGTCTTTTGTCTTGGCAAGGAGCCCATAACAAGGGTAAACCTCATGCCAGGGCTGATCCGGTGCCTGCTAAAGGCAGGAGGAACATCACCACTACTGTCTGGGAGCCCTGACTGAGGCTTTTCCTTTCCACTTAAAAGGTAAATAACTGCTTTCCTCCAAAATCCACCACTGCTCTAATGGCAAGGGAAGGATAGAGTCAAATGGACACTGTTTTTCTGTTTTATATAAATCATCACCTGACTCTCTGTTCAACATAAAATGAGATCACAGGAAAAGCATCAGGAAATTTCCAAAAGTTACCCCATTGCTGCACTTGGAACAGCTGCACCAATAGGAGACATGGAAGTGGAGACGGGTGCCCACTGATCAGACAACATAAAGCATAGAAAATTTGGTATTTCCTTATAAAAAGGCATGTGCACAGAGGAAAAGTAGAAGCCTTAAGTATAAAATATCAATGTCTGTATGAGTGTAAACAGCTAGGAAGGGATAAGAGACTCCATGTACAATGCTTCTTTATCCTCTTCCAGAGGCTTCCATCATCACCATATCTGAGTTCCTCTGTATTTTCTCTTGGGTAATTTTTGGCATTATGTTCTGCCTAGTTCTGAATTAAGCAATGATTGTTTTGCCTTGTATTTCAGGACTCTATTCCACAATTAATCCTAGCCAGCTTTTTCAAACAAGAAGTTCATATGTCAGGAAAATGACATAATTGTTTTTCTTTACAGTTTTCACAACATGATCAATTTCAGTAGAAAAAGTTTGTGGTTTTAATTTATGCAAACCACATTTGAATGAAAGATTTATTAAATGTTTCTAGCCTATGTAATTATGAGTACCCCAAAAAGTGTTGAAATTCTTAAACTTCTTCCTTATTCTTGAGTAGCACAACTTTCAAAAATTAACCTTATTTCAGTGGCAGAGGCAGCTGTCTTATCTTCACATTTGCCTGTAAGGCGCTGAGGTCAGGTAATTCCAGCAAGTAATAACTGAAATGTCATACCTGGAAAGCTTCTGGTGGTATTCATCCTTAATTTAAAATTTCAACATCCTGTTCTACTTGTGTTCTTTCCACAATCCAAAATAATCTCTTGCACTGGCACTTGCATGACTTGCACACAGAAACATCATGCACGGATAATGATATCAGTAATCTAGGCCATGCTTAGCTGTAACTTCTTAAATAATTAAAAATACCCCTTTCTTTATACAACTTATTTTCTCCTTCACAAAGTAAAAATAATGTCTACTTGGAAAAAATACACCATTCAGTAGAGCTTTCTATTGAAATGACCCAAAGTAGTTACTACTATTAATTTTCAGAGGCTTCTTCTCAAACAGCTTCAGTGTAACTTCAATTTAGCAGTTTTACTTTAAGTGAGGTGATACAATTCACCATTCCATTTCATGGCTTCACTGGGGACATAAAACACTGTCTCTGCCTCCAATACTCCTTTAGAAATAGAATGAAAATGCTTTACTTGCTTATTTTGAAGATAAATATATGTTTGTGTTTCAGGAGCTGATGTCAGACAAGAATTTCTGCCAAAATGCTCATCCCCTTTGTTAAAATGTTCCTAGCTGATGTGCTAGAAAAGTGTCCAAACATGAAAAAAAAAAAAAAAAATCATTCTTCCAGGATTGCAATTCTCATTAGTAGTTGAGTACAGCATATTCACATAACAGGAATCTTAATATTTACATTTTAGAGGACATTTCAGGGAGTGCTTGCTCACTGTTGAAATATGGTTCTCTCTCTAGTGGATGCCATCAGACTGGTAGATTACACATTACAAGTCATTTAGGGGACACATTGCCACAATATATTGTTGGTCAAAAATAGATCAGTCTCTGATATGACTAATAAGAACATTTTTAGTGTACTTTAGGAAGGAAATAAAATAAGTGTTGATTCCTGTGCCTCAGAAAATTAGTCCAGCATAAATCAGTTAGTTCAGGAAGGAAAAAGTCTTCCTCTAATGAACAGTTATGGATTTCTTTCAACCTTCACCTATACTGAACATGGTTAGAAATAAAACAGGAAGACAAACAACTGGTCTAAGCTAGGTTTGTGCTGAAGAACAGAATGAGAGTCAGAAATGAATGGAACAATGGAATAATCGTTTGTCCCAACATAATCTCCTGTCATGATTTGTCATGCAAATAATGTCAGATTAATTTGAGTTTGTAGTTAGAAGGACTAATCTGATGGATTTAACCCAGGTTTAAGATGACCATTTGATTATGACAAGGATAATGTTATTTAAAACAGAGGCCATGGGGAACTGTAAAGTGAGGAGCTGGTAATGGGCATATAGGGAGGCTAGCAGTCTTTCAGTGATCATCTCAGGAACAGTATCGTGTATTGTTTGCACAAATGATGTCTAAAAGAAGTAGACAAAAGCATGCGTGTTGAAATTATGTGACCTTATCAATTTAGCATGTAAGAAAAACTGAGGTCCAAGTAACAGAAGTGGAGCAGAACTTAGTAAAGCAAAATCGCATACTTGGGAATTAGTAAGCGTTTCTTTAACACACTAGGAATAGAACAGCAAATGACAAAGAAGAGAAAATGCCCAAGTATGTTATTTAATTATAAACTGACATATAATCACCTCTGAAAATATCACAAAATGGACAACATAGTCCTGGCATATGCTAGGCAAGATATATCATAGTCAAATTTGGGAAGTACCGTGACTATTTTGCAGGACATTGGAGAGCTTTTTTCCAGACACTTTCTACAATTCCAGTCACCCACATTAGCAATTAAAATAATTACAATCAAACACAAAATTTAAACTGAAACCAACATAGAGAAGGGCTGCTAAGGTGAATAGGGAAGCGGAGATGCTACTTTACCAGAGAAGACTAACAGAACTAGGCTTCTTTAGCTCAAGAAAGTGAAGCTGAGACTCCAGATAATTGCTTCTATATGGAAAGCAAGTGCTAAAGAAGAAAACAGTTTAAAGTTGGCACAGGAACAAATAGGCATAAACTGGCTATTGAAATAATCTAGCCTGGATATCCTAGGAAGGACACAAATTGTTGGGAAAGCTGGTCATGGAACAGCTTTCCAAAATACATTCTTGTCTCTTGCTCCAATCTAGTTTTATATTTATACTTGTTCAGACTGGCAAAAGATTATGTGACATTGGGCCTATGACTTCAGCTCTGTCTTATTAATTAGTGACAGCAAGAATACTAGAGCAGGCTCACTGACAGAGGGCCTCATACCATCATTAACATTCATAGAGAGTCAGAAGATAGCAGGTTCTAAAAGCTCATTAAATTGCTGCATACTAAATGGATACCCTCAGTTTACCTGCGGTGGACTTGGACACTGGGACAGATTATGGTGCTGTTGTGCCCATATGGAAGATTCTCACTATCTTTTCTTTCCTTTTCAGATGTTTGTGAGGCTTTAAATGTGACAGTCTCACCAGGACCGACAGTGCGATACTCTGAGGGAGATAATGCTACCCTTTACTGCCACATTTCTCAAAAGAGAAAGACAGACAATTTGCTGGCTGTGCGGTGGGTCTTTGCTACATCACCTACCCAGGAGTATTTGATGATCAAAATGACAAAGTTTGGGTCTGTCCAGTACTATGGAAATTATACTCAGCATTTCCACAAGCAAAGACTTCATCTTCTTAAAGAGAAGCACGGAACTATGTACAAATTTCTTATTCTGAGCCTCCAGCAAACAGATCAAGGACATTATATATGCAAAGTCCAGGAAATTGGCAAACACAGGAATAAGTGGACAGCATGGTCAAATGGCACGGCAGCTACTGAAATAAGAGGTGAAAGACTACTTATTCCAATTCTATATTTTTTCCTGTTGCATGATCCCCTTTTATTCTTTTCTTGCAAGTTTTTCCACAAGATATTTGAAGTTAGGCTATTTTTAAGTGTTATGTGTGGACAAGAGGAGAAAAAGTAATACTCAACTTCTTTACTTGCACATTAAAATTTAAACATTATTCAGTGCATAATAAAATGTAAGGAAGTGAGAAGATTGGTAGATTTGTAGAAGATAGCCTATTTCTTTTGCCTCTTGCAGAATAGCAGTAATTTAAACTCCTTTACATTCAGCTACGGGTCTCTACAACTGGGGATAAATAAATGCCATTATTATTTAAATAAAGAGCCAGAAATAGAGAGAAATTAACTTATTTTCTGAAGAATATGCAAGTGGGTCAGCCAGAAGTATAATCATTGTGTTTAGATGGATGTTTTGCCTCTCTCTCGGTGTTTTTGTTACTTTTAGTTCTAGCCTAGCAGCAGTTGGTAAGAAGCATTTCTAGTAGCACTTCTGTACTTTTGTTTATAGTGCTTGTAGCCAGAAAGAAGAGGTAAAAAAACCCCAATGACTAGCCTGCTGGTATTCAGATAAAAAAATGACCGGCAACAACTGAGCTTTTGAACCAGGATGAAAAGAAGCCTTCTCTTTGGGATGGGTCAGCTCAAAGCTAACGACCACACTTAGGCTAAATGGTCAAACTAGATTTTGAAAACAGACTCCTTTGAAAAGGTGGCTGAGCTCAACAGTTATGCCATTAGCACTAGCTGGCAAACTAGCCCCCTGCTTGTGGCTTTATAAACAGGAAAGCTGATTTCCTTCAGGGCCAACTCTAAAGGTAATGCCAAAAATCAAGGGTCTGTGTGTCTGAAAGTTCAAGAGGCTCATCCAGTAATCACAGAAAACCTTACAGGAGGAAACTGTACTTCATGAAATTTCTGCCATTCCTGTTAATGCTGAATTTATCATTGTGTTTAGACCCCAAAGGTTATTCCTGTAGCTGGGAAACCCTATTCCCACCTACCTGTCATGTTTTGATGAAAATGGCCCTAGCTCTCCTCTGAAACTAGTTTTGATCTGAAGGAATTCCACTGACTACAGGCCTTTTCAGAATGGATTTGAACAGGTTTGTGTGTTCTTAATCCAAAATTCATTCCCTTAGTGCCAGTTTCATTAGTGTAATTCAGGTATCTGTACTACTTCTGGGTTATAAACACACCAGGAAGTGAAATGTGACAGTAAAAGATAATCCTTTTTGAATGTATGATCTCCTGTGGATAGCTCTCACATATCACAAGCTTTCATTTTAATCTTTCAGATGTATGAGAACAAAGATGTGAAAACCACAATATAACAAGAAACAGAGAGCAGGTTTATGTTGACCAGCAGTGTTTAAACTTGCTTTGAGAAACCGTGGCATTAACATAATGCAATTAGGTGTTTATTACTAACAATGATGGATTTGTTAGCCACATTTGGATCCCGTTGGGATTAGTAGCAAAGACCGTGGATCAATTTTAAACAACAGCAAGAAAATTTTAGTCTAAACTATTTGGTCTTACTGGACATGCAAAACTTGTCTGGAAAGCCTCTAAGACATTCATATTGGCTTTCCTCTGCTTCCTGGTTGCAGAGAATAAGAAATATAAATCATGACAGAGAAGGACCCAAGTCCAAACAGGAACTTCTGCCCCTTACCTGGCTCCATCAGGGAAAGGTCCACCCCTCCCAACATCCAGACCTCAGCTGTGTGCATCAGCCATGCTGCTTCTGCACAGACCGCAGAACAGAGACTTAAAGGTAAACTTCAATGTCAATTAGACTTCTAAATACAAATCACCAGAGCAATCAGTATCATAGCTCAGAAATGTAATCCTGCAGTCAAATGTCATCCATAACCTGGTATCTTAAAGAAACCAAAGCTTACATGATCACACTATCAACTAGTCTGCCTGCTTTTGAATCCATGGACTGATTTTAATGAGATAACAGTCTTAAAGATATTAAGGTTGTACAAGTAATGTGAAATTGGCTAGTGGGAGGGAAAGAAAATCTGAATGAACTTTCTTGCTGAAGGAAAGCTGTAAGAATAAAAAAGGGTAATTATTGTTCTTGAGCTGCCATGTGCCCAGTGACCTTCCACACTGCAGTCAGTAAGTGGGACTCCTAGATATACCACAGGAGAAAGAGTCCAGTCCTAAGGTTGTTGTGGAGAAGAGAGCCATTTGGGTATGGAACAGAGAATTCATTAGCTTCACAGCTCAAAGAAGTTTTGTGTTTGATTTTTGTTGCTGTTTTCAATCTTGTTTTTTTTAAACAAGGAGGAGTGAAAACATTAGAGCCCAACATATCCTGGACTCAGCCATTTTAACCTCTGGAGAGCATTAACTTTTACAAGTACTGCCCCCATGTTGAGTGGATGGAGCCAAGGCACAGTGGTTTGTCTTCTAACCACACAGAGATATAAAATGAAACTTTATTGCATGCATTATTTAGCCCTACAAACTTCAGGCATTAGCTTCATGCTCAGCAGTTGTTCTTCCCTGCTGTTCCTGGGCTTGGCTAGGAACTGGCTCTCCTTCTTCTCTCCCTATCTCTTCCTCCTTCACCCCTCTAGATTTGGCAGAAAGGAGAGATTCAGCCACTGTCAAGAAGAGACTGGCAAGCAGGAGAACTGATCATCCCAGCTGCCTCAGCCTCCCACATCTAAGGGGCAAAGCTGGTGACTGGTATGGGGAAGGGAAGCCAAACCAGGGCTCTCATCTCAACCCACAAAGAACAAGTGATTCAACTGCTGTGCCAGGGAAAAAGAGGAGGAGAGGCTGAGAATAACTGCCAGGTGTTGTTACTTCCATCAGTGTCTCAAATGGATGGTTAGGGATGAAGCTTGCAGGCCTACAAACAGGGCTAGGAGGCTACTCCAATCCCGGAGTCTATTAGAGGATAGCCTATACTTTTTCCCCAGTGCTTTGGGGAATTTCTGAGTATAATTTGAAGAAAGGGAGACAGAGAGGCCAGGTCTGGCATACCATAAATAAATAAATAAAGAATAGATATAGAAATCAAATGGAGAATAATTTTTAGGATTTTCCTATGATGTCATATCATAGGACAGGTCAGCAGTTTAAAGAGCATTTTTTCGTTCACTGAATGAAGGAATTTCTTAAATGTCTGTAGTGAAACATCAGGATTTATCAGGAGTGCTTGGAGAGGGAATGACATGTTTCAGGTAAATGGCAGCAGAAGAAAAGCAATGTAAAATATTGTCAGATGACCTGTCATAACCCTCCTCACAAAAAGTTGCTCTGCATCCTTCATAGCTGCTCAGGCTACAGCTAACACAGGAACCTCTCATTTCTCTTCCTGGCTAGAGTGCTGGCTTCAGTCAATTTAGTTACTGTAAAGAAGGAAAACTGTGACTTTTCAGTCCAGCTTGATTTTTAGCATGATTTATGAATCTATAATCAGGACGGGGATTTGACACTTATTCATTATTTTGTCTCTCTCACACTGTCTGGTCAGCTGTATAGTTTCTTTCTGTGCCAAACTCAAAGCAGAGCAGGAAACCTGAGGCATGGGAGGAAGGCCGGCCCACGTGTAGACTAAATACACCACCAGTATACCCTGTGGGGCTTTGAGGCAGACATCACCATTACCCTGACTTTCCTAAAAGAGTATTTATTCTAATTCTAAACCTAGATTACAGTTGCTAAAGGACATTTGAAAAATGACATAACTTTAAATGCCATAGTAACTGTTTTACTGCTAAAAGCCTCTTTACTGGAAACAAAGGATCACCTTAGCTGCCATGCAGTTAATGCACTGTGAGTGTACTGGACTTGCCACAGATGGGAGGAAAGGCAACTCTTTTCAGACTGCTGATAAAGTCTCCAATTTCCCCAGTGGTAATTCTTGGGCTTTCAAAGAAATCTTCTTCCAAACACATTTGTATTTTATATTATCTTCAGTTACACTTTTTATTACAAAGGGATTTACTTATATTACAGTTAGATACAGGATGCAACAAAAGGAGCAATATGAATTGCCTGAAGCATTTGGATACTTAAATTGTACTAGTGCTTTATCAAATAAGGTAACACTGTTAAAACACAGCACAGTTACTGTCTCATCTAACACTTTGTTCCAGTTAATGTGTCTGCAGTTATGTCCACATTCGAATAGTATCTCTATACTAAGACACCAGATTTCTTACAACCTTGCAGTTCAACCTTGAACTGGATGCAGAAATAGCATTTAGTGTTTGCCCCCCCCCCCCCCCTTTTTTTTGTTTGTTTGTTTGCATGGGAAGAGAAGGTCATTTTATAAGACATGAATTTCCAGAGAGAATTGAAAAGGGTCATTCTGCTTTTTCAAAATGTGACTTGCTCTTGAAGGAGAAAAAACCTGGGGCAGTTCAGTACATAGCTTTGGTGAGCCATCAAGCATAGCACTACTCAAAGCAAAAGACCCTACCAGATTATGGCTGTGTCTGTAGTACATACTACTAATAAATTCTATTCAGATTTTGTTATTTGGTAGTAAGTTTGCAGGTGGGAATTTCTGTAGACCGTTAAGAAGTTGCAAATGCATTTTCTTGCAACACATAAATTTATACCAATACACATATTGGAGATGTGGAGAAAAAAATGAGTTACGGGGTACAGTTTCTTAATGTGTAAAGATGGCAGTTGTTAATTTAGCTATATGGCTTCTATAGGGACAGAATACATTACTTCAGAAAAGGAGCCTTGTCTGATGAGGATGGAGTCCTTACAGTCTTGTGTTCATAGACTCCCATGTCAACTACAGCAATTTTGTAGTGTTTGCAGAAGGTCCAGCTGAAATTAGAACTATTGCAGTTTGCCCCTCCAGGGGTAGTAAATGCAAGACATCAAATAGGATTTATAAAAAAGCTACTGTTAAATCTTGTTAGAAAAAACAAGAGAAATCCGCATCCTGATGTAAAAAAATGTCTCCTACTCCAGCCATGCAACATCTTCCCTCAAAGCTAAGGTAAACCTTTTCCCCTTCCCCCATCTTATCAGAGGCATGTGTTCTTTTCATGGTCTTGTGTGGTCAATGTAAGCCTAAAATCAAGTTAGTGATCTTCATTATAGTACAGAACATACCAGAAAACAGTTTGAGAAATAAAACAAACCAACCAGCCAAAAAAAACCCACAAAAAACCCCAAACCAAAACACCAGAACACCCAAACAACAACAACAAAAAAACAACCAAACAAACAACAACAACAAAAAAACATAAAAAAACCCCACACCAAAAACAAACAAGCAAAACCCTCAAGATATCGGAAAGATGGTTCTCCCACTGCCTTCCTATCAGAAAACTCAAAGTACTGATTAGTCTTCTCAGAACAACATGCAGCACCTCCAACCATCATTTGCAGTTCAGTAATTCCTCAAGTCCACCATGCAAGGTACAGAACATCTCTTAGGAAGAGCACTACCTGTTCCATATGGTTTACAATCCCTCAGAAGAGACTACATATAGGAGGACAAATATAGAAAATTAGGCATTTCAACTATAATCCTACTGGCAAGGACAACACAAACAAGTAGAGATGATCACAACAATCTGTGGTGTTGGGAATTTTATGCCTGAGAGTTTCCCATAGAGCAGAGTCTGAGTTCTATTAAATATTAGACACATGTGGGGTTTTCTAACCATAATAATGTTGCAACATACAGGAATGCAAGATTATGATTTTTTTCCTCCAAAATGAACAAAAGCCCCCTTTTTTTTTTTTTTTTTAGGGAAGGTATTCCAAAATACTTGCTAAAATTCTACAGATGTGATGCTTTTGTGTAACAAATGAGTAATTTGTTAAAATACTGAAGATGAGCTTCCCATCACAACTGAAAGGAAGATTTCATGAGTCCTGAAAGCAATTCCATATCCACTGAGTTAGCCCCACATGTTGCATCCTTACAGGGCACTCCTTAATGAATTCCCTTTCCAGTAAGATACTTACTCTTTAATGGTTTGCCACATGAATCTCTCTTGGAGGTTCAGACCTAATTGGCAATCTGAAGGACGTTACCAGACTCCTATTCCATTGCAATGTTTACTAGCAAAAGAAAAGTCATGGATAAGTGACATCATCTAATGTGATGTCATCAAAAAAATGTCAGCATGCATAAACAAACTGGCTGAGCAGAGCAGAGAGGGTTTTGAACTATGATCCATCAGTCAGAGCATTTGGATTCTAGTGCTAGGTTGAAGAGCTGTTGTTATACTGACATTCATCCAGTTTCCCAGAGCTCTGTAGTCTGCTCCTCCTTCTGAAACAGAGGATGATTCTGTGCAAAGTAAGAATAAAAAAAAAGGAGAAAAAGAACTCATGAGATGTGCTCTCACTTGGTGTCTCAATGTGTTGTTTGGGTGCTATAGTAGGAACTGCAGGGCAGTTCAACAGGCCAAGGGTCATCCACAAGAGCTTTGGAAGGAAGTCAAGATGGGCAAAATCAGGGGACTACAGAGTCAGTCCTGAAGCTGGAGAAGTGCGATCATATTGGCAGAGGTTACTTCAGTGCCAAGCATTGTTACAATGACTTCACTGTTTTTTAAAAAAGCTGTGTCTGATGTGGCTGTCTCCAAGTTAATTCTCAGTAAGTCCTCAGAGTTGTGTCCTTCAGTATAGCTACTGCTCTTCCAATTACTTTCTTCCTTAATCTCCTAAAATTTAGAAATGTACTACAGGATTAAAAATCCTTCTTAATATATAACTACAAGGAAAATAAATTCCCATTCTCTCAAGCAAAAGTTGTTCATCTCCTCTCTCAGAAGTAGCCTGTTTTAGGACAGAAACAGAAATTACAACCCTAGAGGTACAAGTTACAGGTAACTGAGAACACAGAGTCAGAATAAAACCAGCTACATTAATGGCAGCTTTTTCTCTAGGATACTAAGACCATCCCTACAAAGCCATTACAGGCCTTACAAGTGCATGACCACCCTATTCTAAGGCCTAAGCTCTTCTAAAACATGTTTCTATTCTCTTACTGTTCTTCACTATATTTAACTTTTGATTGAAGAGCCAGAATAAGGTGACAATAGGGAGGCAGTCTCAAGCTGTACACCACTCATGGCGGGTACCAAGTCAGATGAGATTTTCTGCAAGACTTTCTCATAATGCTGTTTTATAATAGAAGTGTTTAATTGAAAAGTAATTATCTTGCAAGATAAAGCAAGACCTTGGTGCACTAAGGCCTAAGGCAGAACAACGTTTACTTGAAGAGGTCCCAGCTTCTTGTGCCACATATTTTCATTTCTTCTCACGTAGTCTTTGTTTTTTTCCAGTGATTTCATCAAAGTCTCCTGATGATCCCACTTTCAAGAAAAAACGTGAAGCCTGGAAGTTTTTTGAAGGTAAAAATGCATGTTTCTATAATGGTTTCATACAAGATGTTAGTTTAGTCCATGCTGCAGGACAACGAAAGTGCCCAATTTTGCTAGTTTCTGTGCAAACTCGGGCCTTGCCTGAGAAACCATCCCACAGAGGAGAGCAAATGGAGGGCTGCAGCTTTAGTTTCTCATATATCTGTTATGGTCAGTGTGAAAATAACCTATGCTTGGCTAATCACATGATGCAAATGCAGACCCTTATCCAGGAAGGTGCTGAGCATGTCTGAATTGCTACCAAACACTCTGTGCTCCCACCAGGCTTAGAAACTGTCCACTGAACACACTCTGCACTACAAGTGCAGCTTAAAGCTCCCTCAAGTTTCAAGGCAAGAAGTACTTTTTGTGTAGATTAGCAGACAATGGTTCCAGCAGGCTGAAATTGAGAATTTGCACACAGTTGGGACTCCCTTCTCTCCCTTCCATCCCAACCCAGAGCACCAGTGAAGCACCAACACAGCATTGCAGCTGCTGTGCTGCCTGCACAAAACACAAAAACCCCCAGACAAACCAAAAAACCCCACAAAAAACAAGTCCCCCCAAAAAAGGAAAATAAAAACCTCAAACCAGCCCTTTCCTCCCTCCCCATAGTAAGCCCAGTAAGCACTCTTAGGTGCAGTTATACCTGTTTGCATTTTTGGAGACTTCAACCAAATTTTAAACTAGGCAGGATAGCATATGAAAATTTCAAGGTGGTTAAATTACTTCTGAACTGTTACCCTAAATCTTTTAGGTCAGGGTCTATTTTAGATGTAACTTTTCTGTATCCTCTAAGCATGAAGCATACAGCTGCAACACTGACAGTCATCTACGCTTGGCTTTCAGATCTGTACGTGTATGCAGTGTTTGTGTGTTCAATAGGAATCATCAGTGTCCTACTTTTTACACTTGTCATTCTCTGTCAGTCACTTCTGAACAAGAGGAGATCCACAGGTGAGTAAAATGTCATTCTTGCTGACTGGAAGGCCCTTACTGAAGGGGGAGAGGGGGAAGAAGGAGAATGCAGAAAAAATCAGGGAAAGCAAGAAAGAGAAATATCTCCTTGCATTGACGCTAATAATAATAATAAATAAAATTTAAAAATAGGAAAAAAAAATTCTGCCAGCAAAACTACATCAAAGGCATTTTGCTTCCTCTGAATAGTCATTTCACATTAAATTTGCTTTGGACTTTTCAAAATCTTTCAGCTTTACATAAACATACATTGAAGGTTGTTGGATTTTTTTAGAGAAGACCAAGTGCTGTAACATGAAATTGCATTCTGATCAGATCCAGCTAATATTTTGCATAAGTGACATTTCTGCAGAGATTGAGAGGGGTTTCAAAGTAGTCTTACCCTGTTCTGGTTTCTTCTCCCTTCCTGACTAGCTGTCAATATTATTGGGAATATGGAGGTTGTTACTGGCATTCTTTCATTTGTAGCATTCTTTGAAACTAAAGCATCATTTTATCATTCAAATCTGCTTTTTCATAAAAATCATTCAAGATCAAGGATTACCATTTCATTCTTCTCCTCAGAGAAGATTTCTCTTGCAATCAAAAGTGCTATTTTGGATCTGTGGAGTAGCCAGTGCAGGCTCTGCTTTCATTTTGGTTTAAGAGTGGTCTATTTGGAGACCTTACACAAGGTGTTAGGATGAGATACCAGCATGCTTTGTAGCCACCATGTTAGAGGAGAGGGTAAGGACCATCTCTGAACATAAGCTTTCAAAAAGAGATTGGTTAGTGATTTGTCCTGTTAATGGCAGGAGAGAATCACGACTTTGATGTGTTACACACATGCTGTGGAGGAATAAGTAACTCAGAAACACAAGGGAGAGGACATATAAACCAAAAAAGCTGTATGTAGAAGTCCTTGCCTGACCCAAACACCTTTCAGGCTGTGGGTCCATCTTCCTGGTAGTGCACTCAGTAGAGTACCTCTGATTAACTCAGTAGAGTACCCAACAGCTCTGCTTGCCCAGAGAAAGAAGTAAGGTTAAATGTTATTCTTCCTATCCTGTTAAGTGATGACAGCAGTTTTGTGCCAAGGGAGTACCCACACTTAAGTATGTTGGTTATGGTGAGTCACCCTGAAGCCACAAGCATTAGATGCACTAAGAAGATATTGGGCCAGATTTTGCTTCTGGTTTTGTTGATTTATGCTGGTGTAAGCATACAAGCAGCTTGGAGAAAAGGTCTCTTTACGCTGAACCAACAGCAGTTACATATAGAAATAATATAAAATATGACATAGAATAAGCATGTACAATAGAGAAAAAGTTATTTCTTCTGAGCTGCTAAATCCTTTCTTTACTACCCTCATATCTGAATAATCACAGGCTTCACCAAATTTTTATTTAGATTTTAAACATCCAGTAAATGCATGGATTCAATGGAAATATATCAGAAGAAAGCTTAGCAGATGGGCACTCAGTATAAAATAATAAGACTTCAGGCAAGTCTTTTCTCTAGGACCACCTGGTATTTTCTGGAGCCACACTAACTGGGCTCAGCACCCAGTCAAGCATCAAGCCATTAAAATTTCTGAAGCAGTAGTGGAAAAAGTGTCAGTGACGGACACAATCTCCACCAGCCCTGTATTACTTTTTCTCCCCTCAGGATAATAGCAACAAGCTCAGTCTTGAACCTCTGCCCAAGTCACATGGATAATGGATACAAAGAGCCCTCCTCTCCCTCAACACTCCTCTACTTGCTCCAGATGCATGTTCCAGAGGTTAGGATCCGACTACCAGATACCCACCCAGTCAGCCAACAGCAGTGCTCTCTCATTCAGACTGCTAGAAAAAAGGCATCACTCCTCAAAAAGCATCATTTTACTTCCTCTATATCCTTAGCACTCTGTACCTCCATCCCAGGGTGGACTAGGCAGATGCTAGTATTCACATGAAAAGAGACTGCAGAAAAATCTTTAAGTCCATCCTTCCTTGAGAAAAGACAGGAATAGCAAAACAATTCTCCCTCTGCATCCCCCTAAGCCTCCAGGCAGGCTCCACAAACAGCCTTCTTCCACCTTCAGGGAGGTGATTGCTCTATCATCTTCCCTAGAGGCTCTCCAAGAGAAGCCCTCTGCTTCTCCCTTTGATACCAGATCAGGGACCCAGGACAAGCAAATCTCTCTCCTCACCACATAGAGCAAATTTTCATCAACTTCACCCCAAACCCCTCCAGTCACCTCACACCCACCACAGAGACATCAACAGTTCCATCCATGCTCCCCCTGCTCCAGCTTTCCCATCCAGTTCCTCAGCCCTACCACCACAAGGAGGATAACCTGCCCTGCCCCACCCCACATACAGGGAGTGCAGACAGACACCCAACTAAACACCAGTAGAAGAGAGTGGGAAAACTCTGCCCATCTCTAAAGAACAGCCCAGCCTGGGACAAGGAGCAAGTCATACCTGAACTAAAAGTTGGGATTTGGATTAGATGAAGCTAGAGATGATCCTCTGGAGTGTCTGCCTTTGAAACCTGAGCAGATCCTGGCTCACTTCAGGGTTCTGATGTGAGAAGGATAATACTCAACCCAGTTCCTCACCAAAGGAGCTCCCTTGGTTTGATTGGATTTGCCCTGCAGGTGAGGCTGGCTCAAAACACAAGGCAGCTGTGGGAAGCAGCAGTGGTTGCAGCTGTCAACCCTTCTGTAGGTAGAAGCCTGTACCTGCTTGTTACAGGAGTGGTTGCTCTTCTCAGCCCCTGGTTCAAAGGCTTGGAGTATTTACTGTAGGGCAAACCAAAATAATACATACTTAGAGATGCTAAAAAAAATGTCAGCAGTGTACATGGGCAACCCCTTACTCCCAAAGGGTCAGGCCTGCTGTTCTCCTGTACATCTAAAAAAGGCCAGACAGATAGATGGAAGCACTTCCTGGGCTAGTTTAGAAATGGCCCCTCTGTTAATCCCAGTTCTTAGTGCTCACAGCTTTCTCTTCCTTAGGACTAAAATGTACACCCCTAGGAGCTGTGTAGTAGCTTCCTTAGAATGGGAAAATTTAGAGAAGATCAAATGCAAAAACTTTCCTGTAGAGAGGGGCATAATCATGTAAATGCACCACTTTCTGGTTTTCATGGTCATTTCAGGAATGGAGAAGATGAAGGCAGGTGTGTGTCCATGTTGTGTTCAACCCTTTTTTCCTTCTGAGAAATAAGTTGGCAGTAGGTGGACCAGAAGAGCAAGAGCCTTTCCTCCTGCCTGCATGTCTCCACATGCAGCACCCAGCACAGCTTGGGCAAAGCGCAGAAGCCACTAAGCTACAAAAGAGCAACTTAATAACCTTGGCTCCTAAAAGACTGCAGGGGGGGGAGCTGCCCTTGCTCAGAACTACTGATTCAAAGGAATATGAAGCAGGATTTATAGAGCTCACACACACACAGCTGTCAGAGACAGGATAGTGGCTTGACTGAACCTCTGATTTGATCCTATGAGGAAATCCCTTTGTGCCTGATACTAGTTTACATTAGGAACAGCAGTAGCTCCTGTGGGTGAATGGTTTATTTCAGACTTCTGGAAATAGAGGCACCACAAGTCTTCAAGTAAAATTACTGGCCTGCTCTGCTTTTCCTTAGCAAACTGTTTTTTTGGCTGGTCTGACCACTGGAATGTGTGTTGTCCAGCATTTCCATAGCAGATTTTGGGTATTGTTTGATACATTCTCCTCTTCCAAGCCTAGCTCTGTCTTTGAGTGAGACTACACTTTAATGCACTATATAATGCAGGGTGACAATTAGCAGCTCTCCCAGTGTAACAAACTGGCAACTCCACAGTCTCAGCACCACAGATCTATCTGCAGTGTCCATTTGTAACTCATAAACTGTGTTGGTGTGAAGCTGCATTTTCTTTCTTTCTTTCTTTTTTTTTTTTTTTTTTTTTCTTTAACAGTGAAGCATTACCTGGTGAAATGCCCACAGAACAGGTAGGAGATTACACTTCTCTTTACTATAACCCAAGGCACCAGTTCTGTTTTTGTTTTGCTGTGTATGCTGAAGAAAATGAGTAATGTTTTCCAAAATGCCTATAGGGGGATAAAGAGTCCCAGGCCCATGACTCATGAATGTGCCTGCAGCCAACATCTGCTGTGCATAAGGGAGATCTACCTGGCTATCTAGCTGTAGATCCTGTAGGTGTTTCAGTGACAAGGCACTCCTTGAAGGTCTATTAACTTTCTGGAGAAGCCTGATTTCATCCTGTGTGGATTTCTAGGGTTTCCCAACACCTAAGCAGATAGTAATGGCTTCATCCATCCATGTACATAGAAAAAATTACAATGCTAGCCAGTGATTTCTGCACCCAAGAATGGGGAGTGGGGCTCAAAAGAAGATTGTGAAGACCCACAGCCTATTCCCAGCTGAAGACTTCAAGGGATGGGAAAATTTTTTCTTCCGCACAGCCATTAATCACTGACACTTTAAATACCACTGACTACCAAAAGATTTTGATTGTGTGAAACTGATTTCCATCATATGATTTTCCTGAGATAGAAACTGTGGTGAAACTGCAGTTAAAAAAAAAAAAAAAAAAAAAAAAGTCAGAAGTATTTTACAAACAAAAAAAGATTAAAGAGGGATGCCTCATAACAACACAGAAGAGCAGCTGTTTCACAGTTTTCAGTGACATAAAACATGTGTTTCTAGCCTTGTAGTTTAAATCCAGTATCACTTGGTATCACAGATACTATTTCTCATATTATCTTTTTAGATACTATGAGATTCAATGCCAAGTATGGCATACCCTAGCTCTTCAAATAGTGTAAGTTTTTAGTGCATTCCCATGGGATTATCACTGTATTCAATCTAACTGACACTTGGATGTAAGGGCAGTCACAACAAAAGCAACAGGGAGTTCAGGAGAGGCCAGTACAGACTGAAACCTTCATGTTATTCATGGAAAGATCTTTGTTTTGTGACCCTGACCAGTCATTGCACCACACCAAAAATTTACAGAGACAGCTCAGCAGTTTTCATTTTTCCCTGGATATTTTCTCTTTCACCTTCCTTATTAGCTGCTGGGACAAAGCTGGAATTACAAAAAAAAGAAAAAGAAAAAAAAAAAAGGAAGGGACGAGTGGGGGAAATCAAAGTGGACACGGGAAGAGCAGAAAAATGAGACCAGACTGAAAAGATAACTGAAAAAATGGAGCAGGACAATCAAAAATATTTGTACTGTAGAGTCTGACTCTCTGGGAATAGACGATGTGATAGTGATACTACTGCAAACACTAAATTTAGGAGGCTGAATAGCAGGGGGAAAACAAACCAGCATGATTTCTTCACTGTAAAATGGAATCTCTGGAAGTAAAATAAATGCATTGACTCTACATGGATAAAAATATAGTTTCATGTATTACAGTGTCACAAGATATGCTAATGAAAGCCTCAATCCCACAAATGCATGTCTAAAGTGCATTGACTTCAGGGCTTTAAGATTAAACGACTATGAAAGTGTTACCAGTATCATCATTTTTGTTGTTTCATATTTGGCACATTTATTTTTCCACCCTCGGCTCAAAACACAAACCATTAATTCCTTTGAACTCATTTCTCTTCACCTGTGCATTCCTTGTCTTTGAACTTAATTCAACACATTAGACCCAAACCCTAGTGACTAAATGTCCATTAGGCCAAACTGATGAACTAATTTGCATGAGATTCCTGCCAGTCAAAATGACTACACTGTGCAAATTTCAGCCTTGATTAGAGAGGCCTAAATCCATCTCCCTTAGTGATATTTCAAACTCAGAGCAGAATCCAGTTTCAAAATTACATTAATAGTCCCGTGTCTAAGAAATGTCTGTGCTCCCACAGCAGTAATACCTAAGCATCTTAAAATATTTCATGTCTTGACATCATAATGGTGTTTTTACTTAATTGGAATCTGAAGCACAAAGGGCTAGGTCATTTGCCCCTGGTCTGACAAAATGGGCTTGGTAGAAAAGAAAATTAAACCCAGACTTCCTGAGTAGAACGAAGTAAATGTTTAGGTTTTGGTTTGCTACTTGACCAATAACAAATAAGGGGAAAAAAAAAAAAAAAAAAGTTAACCAAAACCCATTTCTTTCCCACATTTTAAAAATAAATATCTAAATAAAAAGTACAGTTATTTTGGGTTTTCCAAACCACCTCATTCCACTTTCTGGTTTGGTTTTTTTTTTATTGTTGTTTTTTTCCCCCCCCCCCTTAAATATCCTCCTTCTTATTGTCTTTCTTCGTATTTAATAATTTTTTTTTAGTTTTCAGATCCAGAAACCTCCAGGAGGTGTAGCTTTGAAAATAGATTTTTTTTTTTCCTGTCTTTTGTATTTCTTTTGGCCTGAATCCTCCAGTCTGTCAGTGACTGCTATTCTGGAGACAAATAATTTTAGGTAAAAGAAGTGTTCACCTCAGAAAGCTGACCATCTCAACACCTTGGTTCCACAGTGCCAATCTAACATCACAGGAGGAAATCCTGCCAGACTGAACCAGAACCAAGTACCCATTTCATTCCTGGCACCTTTTCACATAGCTTCCCTATTTGGTAACTATCAAAGCAGTTCCCAGTTCACTTAATAGAATTTTATGTCACCCCCCTGCAGACCTTTGACAGATGAAATAGCTGACTTAGATGACAACAGGAAGAGTCCCACATCTTTGACTCTAATAAGCATAGTAAAGCCAAAATTGTAGTAGTTTGCCAGCTCTTGGGACAGCCATAAACTCCAAGGAAACATCTGTACTGGTGCCATGATTGTTACACAACTTCCACGTTTTTTTCCCCCCAAGCTCCTGCCTGTATTTTTCTTGCTCTCTGAAAACTCATTAGATCCTTCAAGAAATGCACAATGTGACACTGTTGAAATAGAAGCCAGGAGGTTGGAGGAGGAGCTGGAGATAAAAAATGAACTTTCCTTTTAGGCATACAACAAGACAAGCTCACAAAGAGGCCGTGTTTTGGAGCCAAGGAGTCTTTTCTGAGCCTCCTTGTTTGGTTTGAGAAGCTCAGTTCTAAGACAGCAAGTACAGTTATTGTATCTCCCAGAATTAGTTAACCCTGTATGGTCCAGGCATTTAAAAGAAAAGAAGCCACAAATGCATTTCACTATAGCTTCACTTTTTCAGTGTCAAGGCTGGAATAATAACTAATGTAATGAATTGACACTAAGCCTTTTCATATATTGTGCTTAAAGTAGCTATACCTGAATAATAGTATCTTTAAGCTACACATCTGCACAAAAATCATTTAAAAAAAAAATAATTCATCATTCTCATCCCCTTTTTGGTGTTATTTGCAGTTTACTGTGTTTGGGCAATAGAACCAGGCAGGACAGTTTCATTTCCTGTTGGTTTTCAACAATTAAAAGTTTTGATTTTAATACAAAAACAAATAGTTATTGTGAGAAAGGTTCATAATAGTGTAGGCAAACTTTGTAATTTTTTTAATTCTACCCTCAGTTTACATAATTGATTGAATTTACTTTTAAGTTATGAAAATATTTTACCTTTTAAACACTTTAAAAAAAGTTTGGCAGGAAACCTATGTTTTGGACTGAGTACATGGAACAGAACTCAGGAAAACCATCAAACCAGAGTATTTTTATAATCTATGCAAGTGTAAATCCAGAGTGCTTTTTCAGTACAGATGTGCTGGAGAACGCCTGAGTTTAGAGACTGTGGCACAGTTTCTCCATTTTATATCTACTGAGCACAGTGGCATCTTTTAAGAAGGTAACTTTTTCAAATGTGAGTTTGAGAGCTGTCAGAAGAGATGCTGCACACCCTCCTGGCCTGCTGGCTCTTCAGCCAGTCTTAGCCCAGAAAATGCATCAAAGATTTTTCTTTGCCATATGCTTTCTATGCAAGCTTACACAAGTCACATAACCCATCTGGGTTTCTGCCCCTCGAGGACAGACAGTTACAAGCTCATCCTGGGTGCAGCAGTGGGTCATATATGTTTTTAAGGAACAACCGTTATGAAATGAGTCTTGTTTAAACCTGACACTTGGCACTTTCTGTGGTGGGACAGAGAAGACTCACAAGTTTCTCAGACAGGGCTGAGTGGTTAAAAAGAAAATGCAAGACCTGGAATATTTCTAACCCTTGTAAGAGGTTTTTCAATATATATACCCAGGTCAAAATCCAAGTTGTTGGGAAGGGACTCTCACAAGTGGGAGGTGATGTGTTTGCCTGAACTCATTGGGACTGTCTTTCCCTCCACTGCTTTCACTTTTACTTCACATATGGGCCTCTGCTTTGCAGTTCTGGGGAGACAGTTACCAGTGTGACAAGCATGTCCCCTCTACAGCCCAAGAAGGTAAAGAAAAAGAAAGAGAAAGAGAAACTGGAGCAGCCACCAGCCATCCCAGCAAAAGGTATGAAAACAGAGATACAGAGGTATTTCAAACCATGAGCACAACCATGGAGGGACATCAGAGCAGCAGTGTGGGAAGTCAGGACTGCTGCACCCAGCCATTGACTCCACCTTTCAGGTGACTATGCTAAAGGAACCACTGTAGCACTAGTCACCCTGCTCAAATTGTACATTAAAGTTAGGCAAGATTGAATTTCACTTTGGGGATAGATTGAGGGAAGCCAGTACATTGCAGTTTGAAAATTTCAGATGCACATGAGAAGTCAAAGAAGCTGAGTAGACAAAGATCAACTTCTTGAGGATCTTTTCAAGAAGTCTCACCAGCTCTGGGGCATACTTTCTGAGTACTACTACCAGTGCTGAGCTACTGGGAGAGAGCAGAGAAAGGACCTGAAGGTTTACTATGGGTTAGATCACAAGTTATCTGTTCTGAAGGGGTATTTTTGCTCTGGCTTCTGCACAGAAAGAACATTTTGCATATCAGATTCTTTAATCTTATGATTTTTTTCTAATTCATTAGCCCTGTGTTTTGTTGTAAAATACATTACCTGACATACAGTTGAAGTCTGATATAGATACATGTATTTGCTCCTAATATGCTATTAATCTGTAATTTATAAATTGCTAATGCATGTACTGAAAATGACAATGAGTGATGATAATATGAAATGATCCTTTAATACTTATTTCCATAGCTCCAATAGCCAATAATTTTCCTAAGCCCAAGCTCTTGAAACCTCAAAGAAAATTGACCCTGGTAAGTAATTTTCTATGGCATTATTTTCTCTATAGTCTTCTCTCTCAATACAATAATTGCCTTTTGTGAATTCTATCTCCCTTCTCTGGCAATAGAGAGAGCCCAGAGTGACTAACTTTCTAATTTAGGTGAAGGCGGATGCCTAACATTAGACCATGTGAATAACCTGAGATGGCTTCACTTTCAGATAAGGGCTAGAATTAGGAACCCCTCTACCAACTGTCAGTAAATAACCTCTGCCCTTTTAAGCATGGTCAGTGTACCTGGGTATAATGCCAGGTGACTTCAGAATAGCTCAGCTAAAATCTTAGGTGTTACTGCTGTGTGGGTATGGGGCTCACCTCTCCTCTGCAGGTCCTGCAGGAATTGCGCCTTGGCTAGGCTCTGGTCATACAGGCCAGGTTTCAGTAGTAGAGACACAGTTTTAAAAGTCCATAAAAAACCCCCTTATCTCCATGTAGGTAATTGTGTCTGGCCAATGCTATGCTAAGATGTCAGAGACACAGATGAGAGCACTTGGCATCAGGGGATGACAGTCACCGTTTGCCATGCACACACTGTATTAATCACTGTGCCCAGGCACACAGCTACATTAGAAGTAAGTCTTCAGCCCTCCTAGGAAAAGCTCAGTTAAAGCACTCAGACTCTTCCTCCAGGTCAATAAAGCACATCAACATGTGCTAAACTTGAGGTGCATTATTTTCCAGATGCTTCTTATTCCTGGAGTAAATCCAAGTATATGGGCCACAAATGGCTGTTGGCTATTCCCTTCCTGCTACATAACCCCAGTCAAGGTTCAAACCTTGAGGTGAGCCCGAATAAAACCTTTACAAACAATAAAATCAGCTTTGTCTTCCCTAGTGTGACTGAGGATCCACATGCTGTGATCGGCCAGCAGACTCAGTTTTAATGCATTGCTGTTGGACTTGAGTCTGGCAACTGTTTCCAAATATTACTCTTTTACCTTTTTACATTTTACTTCAGAGTACACCTGAAGAGACATTCTACTACTTTTAAGTCAAAAAGTAATCCAACAAATATTATCCAAAGGATTCTCAAGACCAAACTCCTGTACCAATGAAGTGCAGTAAAGGGCGAAGTAAATTAAACATAAGTCAGTTTGTAAGGCACTCTCCAGAGCTGTTTATCACACAACACAGTAGATGAAACCTCTATATTTTAGTATTCTCAGAAGAAAAAAAAAAAAAAAGAAAAAAAAAAGGCATTTTTTCTGCTTTTAAAAGATTTGTCAATGAGGAAATTAAACTAATTGAAATAAAAGAACCTTCAACAAAGATACAAAATGGTAATAATTAAAGAGAAAAAGACAAATTAATCTAAGTGAAACATTTAATTGATTTTCAGTAAACGTGTCTTCCAATTTTTTAGTTCTCAAAAATTTCTCAGATTTTAAATTTTCAGTCTGCTTTGAAACAAAGAAATATTATTGTCATACTGCCAAATCTCCACAGGATAAAAAATTAAATTCTTTCCAACTGTAATTATTGCACATCTGGCGTCTGCACTAGGTCTTTTTTCACTGATAGCACATAGTTACTAAGTAATCTTCACTGCAAAGACAGACTCAAATTGCTGAGTTTCTGGACTTCTTTTGCAGCTTCCCTGTGCAAACCCAAGGAATGTACCACACCAGGGCACCAGAAGAATATTCTAGAAAACCTAAGTAAACAAGCTGGAGTATAAGGGAACATTACAAAATAATTTGAGTGTTTGGGGAAATTTTTTGTAATAACCTAAATACCAGCGAAATTATTTCCAGAGGACATGTGCTTCTGGTTTCTTGAAAGATGTTTATAATAAGCTAGAGAATTTCTTTTGTTGTTAACGTGCTAGAGTGGGTTGCAGTATAATTTTACAAGAATACAATAACCTGGGAAAAATATGGACATAATCTCAATGAAAATTAAAAAAAAAAAAAAAGAAGAGAGAAAGCCTAATATCATGCTCAATTGCACAGCCTTGAGTAAAGTCTTTTAAAAACTCTGCTTAAGTCATATTGCTTTTGCTTTAGCCAGAATAACAATTCTATGCTCCCCTTGTTGCAAAAATATTCCCCATCAGTGTCATTCTCTATTAGCATCAATGAGAAATGTGTACAGATCAAAGGAAATAGAGATGCTGAAATGCAAAAAGGGATGTTTTTTATAGCATGCAAGAAGCATGGAGAGTCATTAGGAAGAAGAAAATTCTAGGGGCCCACAAATTCTTTTCTCTAAGGGTTGTTTTGCTATAGCCTTAAGTACTTAGCCCTTTGAGTTGGTAGAGATAAATCTTATACTTCCTCAACCAAATTTTCTGGTAAGCCTTTTATTGCTTTCTAGAGATTAGTTGTCATAGCCCAAGAGTGTCAGTTATAGAACATCATCTAAATGAAAAGGTTTCAGTGTCTTTTCATGAAGGTTTTCACCTCCTTAGGACTTCCTGTGCGATTCACTAGAATCAATATAAAGGACATGACTTCAGGTTATACCAAACCCTTCAACCTTTATTTATGCAATTTTTTTTGTTGAATGCATCATTTTCACACTAATTTTTAAGGTGAGGAATACCTGCACAGATAAGACAGGCTATAGGGAATCTTCCTGATTCTGCTGCTCACTTACATGGCCTCTGCTAAATCATATGATTGTCCCACTTTGAAATCAGGTAAATATATCCTGTATTACAAATTAATCCCTTGGGCTTAGTTCTTCAAAAACATGGTACATGTAAAGCACACTTTGCTTTAAGAGTTGGCTTCTGCTGTTCCTACACTGAGAAACTTCTTGAATAACCTTTTTTACTGGAGTGTATCTGATCCTGTCTGAGTTCTGACCCAAAGTACTTTCATTGACCATAGCTGAGCTATTTAAGAGAAGCATCATTCTACTTTCAGCTCATACAGTGTACACAACATTGTTTATCCCAGCATGTACTGGATCGCCTGTGGCCTAACATCACATGGTCTCTGAGATTTTCTTTTGATGATGATGATGTAAAAGCTACTTAAGAAGGCTTATGGTTACCTAAGACTGAAGGAAAATTCTGGAAGTAATTTTGTTAACTTTGAGTGAAAGCATAATCTTTGGCACCCCTTCTACACACTTGTCTTTTTCGGGAACCTTTGATATGTTTTATGCTGAGATTTGCAAATCCAGCTCAGACATCTGGATTCTCAGGTTTTTACAGAAAGAGGCATCTCGGGTTTCTTTCGTCAGCCTTGAAAATCCCATCCCTTATTATCATTATAGGGTAAGCGCTGACAATGTGCCAGCCAGTGCAGGTGAGGACAGTCCCTGCACTGAAAGCGTTTACTCTGTAATGAGTAACATGTCTGAAAGTCTGGAATTTGCAAGTATTCAAAGGACAACTTTCCTGCTCCTGCCATGTTCACAAAACACAAGGGTGTTGTTCTGAGCAAGAACTTGACGTAGGTTTGTCACCCGTGGCACTAAGAAGGCTGTGACTTGGTCTCATCATCTGTATCTACTCATCAAAATAAAGCTTTCTACACATTTAGCTCAGTGCTCTACATCAGTATGTCCTCCTGAATCAAGCGATGAAGACAGGTTCTCCTAAAGCTGCCCAGAAGCTTATGTTTTCTTCACCTGAAAAACTCTTTTGACTTTTAGGTTTCAGGAGTGAATTTCCTAATGTACAGCAAACTAAACAGATCCAATGTATATCAGAAATGGTGACCCTGAAGTCCTTTTGGAAAAGCGGTCTAGATCTGTGAGTTATCTGCAGTCTGATTACTACATCAGAGCTGTGCTCCCGCCTGCTGTCCTGCAACCTCTGCTTCACAGCAACCTGGGAGCAAATTTACACAGTGCAAGATTGTACTTGATGGATGAGTTGATTTCTCCCCCCCCTCCAATCTTCTTTTTCAACTTACGATTAAGCACTACATCATTTCAACCAACCATATACTGTATGCATCAAGCCAGCAGAAAGGTAGGCTAGCCAGTTTTTTGCACAACTAGGAGGATTCCTTATTAGTCTTGACCTGTAGGTACCATTGGCCCTTTCCTTGAGGAAGAAAAAGCGAATGAAATACATCAGTATTTCACACATACAATTCAGTAATTTCTAGATTCTGGATCTGGATCAGGTTTTCCTTTCTTCTTCATGATTTTAAACTAAAAACTATGTCAGCTGCCCCCCTCTGTTAGAAGAGTTGTTTCCTCCACAACATGTAACACGGGGTGATGATTTAAGCTCCCAATTTCTTAAGGTATTGATCTCCACAGACTTCAAGTAACATTGTACATATGATATACAAAGGAGCGATGAACATTTTTTTCCTCGACTCTCTGCAATTCTGGAATATTTCCATTTAGTCCATGTAACTTCTTTCTCTGTGAGATGAAATTTTTTTTTTTTTTTTTTTTTTTTTCCAGTCTCTCCCCTTAGGATGTGATATGTCCACAGGAACATGAATATCATTTACACATACAGGTTGATACTGACAACACAACATATTCAAAACTACTGAGTTATGCCTGCTTTCCCATTCAAATCACAGGTTAACTTTACCTCCAAGAAGGAACAGTTTATATAAATACATAAAATCTCTTGCTAGAATTGCGCTGTGACTTGTGTATTTACAAATCCCACAGCAGATGATTTTAGTGTGATGACACATTTGGAATAATAAAAGTGTAACCAGAGAACTGAAAACCTTTAAATACTTCCTTGGGCCTTTTTGAAGGATAAGAAATCAGCCCAATTTCCAGCAATGTTGACTTAGAATCTAGGAATAAATCTGCAACTGTAAAAGCAATAAAGCACTAGCAAAGGAGAGGACACTTTTTTCCAAAAGCTGTTAAAACAATCTGGACAAACCTCTGCCAGGTATACTTCATTATGTTAATGAAGAAAGATGGGCTGGCTCACTCCTTAGAGTCACTCCCTGCCCTACATTTGTGGAATTCTGTTTATTTAAAACAAAATAATTCAATGGGACTCAGTAGATAATTTTTGTCCTTGACATTGTTATCGTAACTTCTGTGGGTTTCAATAGCAAAACTTAGATACAGTGCTGAAACAGGATTCACAATTTGTGGTAGATATTGTTCCCAGGGAGTCTGGAAGTTTTGTTTTTTCACTCTAGGGAGTCAAAAATAGGTATCTCAATGGAAAGATTCTGTTCTTTTTAACTGATAGTGCCACTAGAAGTCATACTTCCTACTCTGTTTTCAATGTCATATTTCTCAGCTTTGGTACTGAGAAGACAACATCTCCCTTGATATTTCAGTATTCTTACTGGCCAGCATTTGCATTTCTAGAGGATAACTCATCTTGTATATCTAGCTTGAGATTTTCATGAAAGTCTGCAGAAGTAATTTTTGAAGCCACCCTCTTCTGGGGGAATCTCTGTCTTTCTGCCTGCAGTCAAGATACTGACATTGGTAAACAGTCAAAGTTCTAAAGAGAAAAAGAAATTCCTGATTCCTGAGTTAACTTACTACCTAGTGTGGATGCCAATCCACTGAAGTTCATAAGGTTTGCAGGTATCTATAGCCCTGAGGAGCACTACCGATTTCAGCACAAGACATACCACACATTCTAGAGGGAGTGGTTTTCCAGTGTATATTAAAAAATAGGACTGTTAAAGGCTAATCCTTTTCTCTCTGAAGCCACAGTGAGTTTTCTCACTGTTAACTTTACAAAATCCTGCCTAACCCCACTGCTAGGACGTGCTGTCTCCCCTTGTCATGGTGGCCCAGATACAGGACTTGCAGACTGTCTACCAAACACGCTGAATCTTAACTTTAGCACACTCTTGCCTTTACCTTGATAACTTACCCTCTAGTGCTGGCCAGACTGGCAGCCATATGTCATCCCCTAACACAGCTTCATAAGAAAGATGCTTATAAAAAAAGAGATAGGAAAAGGAGAATATGGGCTAGCCTCTTTTCCTTAGGCTGCACTCAGTCTGCAGTTTCCTCACATCTTTGTCATACATGCAGAGAGAAGGGGCAATCTGTCCTGTTGCTAAAGCCTATCCAAGTTGACCTGCAGAGTCCTGTTTAGACACTTCTGACTAAGTGTTGTCAGGCAGTGACATAGGATGCTACTGAGCTGTGCCATCTGGACATTATCTGTATTTTTCCTGTAAAGCTCTTTAGTGAGTGTGCCTACAAAACAGGATGTTTCTCAAATATGAAAAAGAAAAAGCCAAAGAGTCGAATTTGGCCTTTGCAAGAGAAAGGGAGAGAAAAAAAAAAATGGTAGTTCCAGCATGTGCTTGCTAAGAAAGACCTACTTCATGGCACTGGGGCAGGGTTGCTTTCTTTGTGCTGTGGAGTAACCTGGAGAGAAGTGCAATTCCTAGAGACTGTGTCTAACAAACTTCACCACCTTCTGTACCCTTCCAATTTGCATGTTGTACAGCATCCCCCTGACACCACAGTGTGCTCCCAACAGCACAGCATTGGCAGTCCATAGGTGGCAATTTGCTATGCATGACAGAGCACAGGAAGAGGCTGTCCAGCGGGGCAGTGGAATCTCCTCCGGAGACTTTCAAAACTCTCCTGTATGCGTTCATGTGAAACCTGCTCTAGGTGAACCTGCTTGGGCAGAGGGATTGGACTACATGAGATGCTGAGGGACATAGTTTAGTGGTGGGCTTTGCAATATTAGATTAAGGGTTGCAGTCTATGATCTTAAAGGTCTTTTCCAATCAAAATGATTCTATGATTCTATTTCCAGTGGCACCTTCCAACCCCTACCATTCTATGCTTCTGTGATGTACTGGCGATCAAACCAGCAAACATATGCATAACTAGCAGTTTTATCCTTGCTGACCTAATCCATTCACCCATGAGCACAGAGCATGCCAGTATTGAGGGTAGGATTTAATTTTCATGGGTTGTTGCAGGACAGCAGAGTTAATAAAAATATTATGAAGCTCTGTCAAAGTTGGGACATACGCTTGTTAAATCCAGCAACTCAGAGGTAAAAATTCTATTTGGTCTGTAAACATAAATTCCTTGCCCTGATCCCATGTTAAAGTTCTTCTGCATCATATCCCAAACAAAAACTGCATCACACACAGTCATATAGACACTGAATTCCAAGGCAATAGTCACTAAAAAAGACTGAACTGGTAAGTGAGTCCTTTTCTGCCTTTTTGTTTGTTTTGATTTTTTTTGGGGTGGTTTGTTTTGTTTCCCAGTCAGAAATTCACATTCATTTTGTCATCTTCGTGATAACTGGTGTGGTCACGGAACAGTGAGATGGCAGCAAGTCATAAGTGCAAGTTGGCATCAGCTGTTTTTCCAAACAAGTTAAATTTATCAGGTTATTATTTGCATGTTTTCTTTATATCTAATTAAAAATTTGGATAAAAATGGTCCTAGTTAAAACTTCAAGAACTTTCAGTCTGACAGTGCTCACATTAAATATCCTTAAGGCTGGTGAAGAACAAACAAAGACTAGGAAGAGCAAAATTGACATTCCTGGTAATTTTGATATAAAAAAGTAATTGTCATTAAAAACACAACCCTTTTAGGTAATTTCTAACACATTGATATACTGGAAAAAAACCAATAAAAACAAAACTATGTATATGCATACATTAGTTTCTGATAAATATTCACATGATAGACTTTCAGATTGTTTATTAAGAATAACGTTCCTATAAGTGCACTCTTTTGAATATTTGCCCATGGGAAGCCCTGTGACTGGAATAAACTAAAATTAAACTGAAGGAAATCTGGAAAAGGAGTAATTTTGCATTTGCCAGGAGATACTCTGTAAAATGACAAGTCTTCCTGATTTATATTTCTGCAAAATATGTGATCCTAAGACAGAAAACCAGACATATAAGATAAAGACTGAATCTAGAAATGTCACATCGGAATAGAATTCTGTTTGAAGAAATCATTCCAATGTTATTTGAGAAGAATTATGTAATTTCTTCAGGAAGGATGTTGCAGCCATAGAAATCCCAATGACCTCTAAAGTGAAGAGCCAGGATGGAAAGAAAGAGGTGAATGGCCAGTCATTCATTGTTTCTTCCTCTTCTGTCCTAATATCAGTCCCACCTATAACATCAGTTATTAAAGTCACACTATTGTTCCAAAAAGGAGATGGTGGCAGGATTCCAGGTTTACACTGCCAAAATTCTATCCAATCCAAATGAGAGATGAAAATGTAGAATTAATTTTCTATTCCTGCCTGTTCAAAAAAAAATTGGTTTTGGACAAACAAACCAGCAAAATTAAATTAAACATGTGGTTGATAAATGAAGTACAGAAGAGTGTACGGAATAAAACCCTGGCTACCATAGGTACTTTAAAGTAGTGTTGGCTTTCATGCACTGTTATTACACATCCTTTGCTGAAAACTGTATACCCTTCACAATTTTGAACCTCCTGTGTGTTTCCTCATATTTTCAATCAAATTATTACATACTAGAAATATGCATAAGGGAAATTATTCTACACATTTTATGGTGTGCTGTTGCTTGTAGCAGTAATTGAAGTACCTTTTCCACTTATGAAAGTACTAATTTTATTTGGTTTTATTGCTTTTCTAGATGCAATTATTTATTTAGTGTGTTTTGGCTTTATTAAATTATGTTTACTATAGGAACATCATAAAAATGTATGAAAGCAACACATCAGCCACTACTGCCCAATGACTTGTTTTGGGGAATCCAGTGTTATTTTTCATATCCAAACATAATAGAATAAAGTAAGAATAAAGAGATAATCTACACTGGAAAACAATGCAATTTTGCAATAATATAATAAAACACCTGGACAATATGATTTCATAAATCTTAGTTCTAAAATTTACATGAGCTGGGCATTGGGGTGGCTATTTTAGGACATGTGCCATTTTCTAAATGGAAACATAATATGAAATACAATTAACCAGCAAAGGGGAAAGCATATACAGATTTAGCTTGCCCTCAGCAACTGCTTTCCACAGAACAATGAAAACATTTCTACTTCAAAAGATGTACTGGGTCAGTCTTAGGAAATGCAGAGTTCTACTCCAGCAGTGACCAACAGCTTGTTTGTAAAGTTTTATCAGATTCATTCTTAGGAGACTTTCCACATACAGCATACCATTCTGCCTTGAGGGTTCCAAGAAGACATCCACTGAAGGTGGCAGCAAAACTCCCAATTACCTTCAGATGTGCTATCATACACTGAGAATAAAATCATTAACATTTGCTGGTTGTGATGTCTAGTCTTGACTCCTGTATTTAGCCTCTGTACTCCCTAATGAATAGATGGACGCATATAGTTTTGAAATCTCAAAAGGAATCTTCTACATATCATAAAAGACAAAACCATCTTAAATGCCAAGGAACTGAGGCCAATACTCTCAGGGCAGAAAGAAGAGGGGTATATAAAATTCAGCTATCACAGTGGTTGACCAAGAGGGGTTTTTTTAATTCTTTAAGCCAAAGCCAGAATAGGACAGATGTTTTTCTAAATATTGTGGTTCAGTTTCAGTCCCAATACATGAAAAAAGAAATGTGTGATATTACCTCTGTTTTATACAAGACTAGTCTGGGAGCCACAGGAAGTCTGTTTACATCATTACACCAGAGAAATCAATGAAAGCAGGAAATTTTCTATGTAGTCAACAGTAGAGCATTTGATAGTGAACGAAGACCAGAAGATGAGACCCGAGCAAGGGGGGTGGGGGGGAAGACCATGTGAATAATCAAATGCAAAAATTGTCCTACAGGTAGTTAGCCCTGCAAACGGCCTTTACTCACATTAGATCAACGGACTTCAACAACACCACTTCCAAAAGCAGCTGCACAAAGTATTTCAGGATGAGACCTGCAGAGAAGAAATACAATTAAATTAGAGCTGGAAAAGTGTAAACTGGTCCACCCAGAGGTAACCAATCTGAAACAGAGAGTGTGAACAACTCTCAAGGCAAAATGAGAGGACTCTAGAGCAGTGCAAAAGACAGGAAGCTGAGGAGGAGCAGAGAGACTGATTTCAGAGGATATTAGATGTTTATCTTTTTAACCAAAAGACAATGTAATAATAATTCAAGCACATTTCAAGGAAACAGGAATCAGAAAGAAATAAATAGCAGTAAATAAAACATAAGGGAAACTCAGCACTGGAAAGTACTGTCAATGTCTTCATTATAATGTTTAAGTACTGTGTGGAAAATCTTGGTTTATGAACTTCAAGTTAGTTTTCACTTTACAACTGGCAAAGTCTTTCTTGGTGTCAGAGATGCAAGCTTTTCTATAAGGTATAGTCTTGTGACATCAAAAAAAATGCGTGAAATGGTTTTTTTGTTTTAATTTTCCTTTTTAGGCTTAAGCTTGAGGAAACCAGTTATATTCAGGTAGAACACACTATCCAAGAAGTTAAAAGAACAAATTCTCCAGTTCTTCACTTGCACAGGGCCTTAGCACTTCACTATTCTCCAGGAAGCACAGTCTTTAGTCTTCTACAGTTGAACTGAAATCCATTTCAAGTATTAGGGCCCTACAGCAACTATTGTGTTTGTTCATGAACAACCCATTTCCAACAGACAAGCCAGCACACATAAAGGAACACAAGATAAGACTTTCCTCCTGTAAACCACCACTCTAAGTCTGGATAAAGTCCCCAATAGCTGTAGTCACCCATGTGAAATTTGTTCAGTAAATTTTCTTGGTAATATCTGTCCTAGCTAAATTTTACAGTTTTACATCTAAAACTCAACCACTGTAATACATTGGACAACTTTGGTGGTATGGCCTTTGTTCTAAACTCTGAATTCACATATAGCATGGCAGAAGTGGTGAAACCCCATTGAAATCACAGTAACTCTATTCCATCCATCTTTGCTGTCTTCTGCATATTTTTAACATGTTGTTTGGTTCTGTTAAGAAATATGAGAGGTACTTAGAGTGGCTGTGATTAGAGATGTAACTGGTCCAAGATTTACATCTGGAAAGCAAATATAATAGATATTTCAAATTAAGAAAACTGCAATAACTAACACATATTTTTCAATTTTGCAATATTTGAATTGTCACATTAAGATGTTCAGTATTTGAGAAACAAGGAGAAATTGAGAATTAACCTGAAAATCCTCCTATTTCCTGTTTCTTGTTTTTAATATTTTTAACCATTTTAAATGTTTTTAAATATTCTTTAATTCTATGAACTTACCCTAGCACAGATGAAACTGATTAACAGCATAGTAGAATTAGCGTGTGTGAAAGGAGAAATATAGCCCATTGTATAGTATATTTACATTCAATGGTAATGACATTATAACTGTAATTTGTTGGTTATGTTTCCTAGCCAAAAATCACAGAAGAGAATTTAACATATGCTGAACTTGAACTTATGAAGCCGATACAGGAAGCCAAAGGCATTCCCAGTACGACAGTCTATGCACAGATACTCTTTGAGGAGAACAAGCTGTAATAGTTCATCCCTGTGTAAATGTCCTTTGTGTTCTATTTAATTCTTGCTGTGCTGTTTATTTATAAAAATCATACAAATGTCCCTTTTTTTAAAATTTTCCTTCATGCATGTCTATTTTTCTATGAGACCTTTAAACAAGATACAGTTGAAAGTAATCATAGAAAAAACAACTGGTCTACAGGTGACAGCCCAGAGACACCCTTCATAGTGTTTGCCCCCTCCCTGTGTCAAATGGACTGAAGTTCTACCTGGAGCATTTTCAATACTAAACTGTTCCTTCATTGATGCTAATGTGATGACTCCAGCTGCAAACTTCAACATCTTGGCAAACCTCAGGACAACTAGTGGCAAGATTCAGGTACATCAGCCTGCTTCTGAATACAAAGACCACTGACGATGAAATCTGTTGATTTTTATTTTCCCCATCAGAAAAATATTAGCTCAGTAAAGCTGACACTTTTTTCTACAACCAAGAAAAAGCTAAAATTACTTTATTTTTTTCTTTTCTCTCCAGAAAGTTTAGAAAGGTTTGGTTTCTTTTTTTAAAAATTCCTTTCTAAATAACGTTGTCCTTAAAAACTTATGTTACCTCTAGTAAAGCTTTTCTTAAGTGCCTGAAATTAAATATTTTAAAAAAAGTCAGAAGGAAACATTCATAGTTGAACTTCAATCATTTAAGGAAGAATACTTATAGCTTGGGAACATTTTCCAGGATTTGACCTTTTTTAATTCTGATTTGAAGTAGAGAAAACTTGATAGTGGGTAAAAGATTTCAACAGAACCAGGACACTGCTTTTGGCCTTGATTTAGACTGGTGCTTCAAAACCTGCAAAAGTTTCCTCCAATGGTGTCCTGAGCTGCTGATCTAGAGGAAAAAATTACACAGCTTCTCCTTTTGTATGGAGCTGACTCCGTTAATTCCCTGCTCGCTTTCTTTGGAATTATTTGTTTGGAGAGACCAGGGCTCAGGAGATAGGGAAATGAACCTCTTCACTTTTTGATAACTTAGAAGGGATTCTTCCTTTTCCTTTGATACACATTCATGGAAAATGGGCTATTTTGTGGCATCTTGGGTACTTGAGTCACAAATAGATAGTTGAAAAAGATAGCTGAAAGGATAGTTTTCAAGCTCCTAAATCTCCAATGTCCAAATCTTACCAAAGCTTAGGAAGAGTATAGTACTCAAAATCTTTTAGGCCTTAGGGAGCTTTAGCCCTTGAGTAACTGCAGAGTTAATGGAGACATAAAAGCATTGGATCTTTAGCTCACCATCAGGCCATGGAGGTCTGATCCTTGGTATGTGCCAGGTCCTTTCCTGGTCTGGGAGGAAGCTCCTTGACAGGTCACTCATTAAGCAGTATTTAGTGTGGATTTTGGACTAGCACTTGTAGGCTTTGAGTTTTTAAATCTTGACCAAAGTCTGACCTTTTTAGTGATACAGCAACTTCTTACCTGGGCTCAGAGCACATCTGGAAACTGTTGCAGGAATACTCATATCCTTATTCCTGTTAGTGCATGGGAGTGCACGAGAGGAGGGCAGGACTAACAATGCAGGGATGGGGACATGTGACAGAGGGAGAGAGCACATCACTGCCTTTTGGAGGGTTTCACCAAAATAAGTAAGTCAGTATAAACTGCTTTTTAATTTTGTTGAACAGGGGTAGAGATTAAGCAGCATACATAATCTGTTACTGTAGGGCCAGGATAAACTGTAAAATGCAGTCACTTCCATGTTAGATAACAACTAGATAAAAATCTCTTGTACAAAAAAAAAAAAAAAGGGGGGATTTAAGTAAACTTGTCAGGTTGGCCATTATGTGCAGTACTAATTCCAACTCTAGTCACTCATCAGAACAGCTCTTTCCAAAATAAGGCCAGCTTTTATCAATAAGTTTGCTAGTAATTATTTGTATTTGTAATGTTTGTATTTGTGAGCTGTCAAGAAAATGTTTGTTTCATTTTTTCATTATCCCAGGAGTTTAATTACCTACCAAAATGGCACGGTGTTTTTCCTTGTTTTCTGTTTGGGTGATGGACTTTCAATAACAACAGCAGTCACCTTATTGACCAAAAATAAATTGGTGCTAAACAGTGATCAGACATTCAGGAATCAGTTTTAGAATAGACAGAGATGGACTGACTACTGTCTTAGGCAGACAGCTGTAAGGAAGGCCTTAGAAAAGTATAGACCTTATTAGTGATTCCTTTGGAATTAAAAATAAAACCCTAACACATTCATAATTGACCACTTTGGTGTGCAAACTTTCTAAAGTTTGGTATATAAATATTCCTTTTACATACAACTGGCCATTGTGGTCACTATTCAGAAAAATCCTCTACTGTACATTTATGCCCAGTATATTAATGAATAGCACTGTGTATTAATATTCTATATGTTCTTGTTTATGTTTGATATCTAATTCCCCAAAATAATAGTTAATTGAGCTTAATAAATTACCTTTTTGTTGTGAGATACATTCTCTCGGTCTGTGTAGGATTTATTGCTTGCTAGAGAATAATTCAAGGATATCTGCATTTATACAATCCCAATAAGTAAGAATTTAATTTTTCATTCTGCAGAAAATTCCATTATTTTAAAATGTTTTCTGTTTGTGACCAACTTCAAATGACAGCAGGAACCTGAAAGGCGACAGACCAGCTGAGTGAAAGGAGGCCAGAAATACTTAGAACATCCATCTTTCTGAACAGATGTTTCCTAGGCCTTTTCTCATGCAGTGTCCACCTAGAGTTCATAATGTCAGATCATATTATTGGAGAAAAAACATCATCCTTTACCTTGCAATTAATTGTACATCTTTAAGTATCAAAGTAACTCACTTGAAAGACTACAGAGAGGAAAATTTCACTCAGTATAATGTGCTTTAGTGGGAGAAATGCAGAATAAATTGGATTTAGCTCTTTCTAACAGGAACTGCAAGGCCGAATTAATCTCTGGTTTAACTCCCTCTGGCTCAGCAGAACAGGAGCAGAGCTGAATGTGGTCTGCTGTTCTTTTATGACAGGAGCTCCCATGAAGACTCTTAATACCTTATTAAGCAACAGCTGTAGTCTGCTGAGTCATACTATTTTGGCTACTCCTTCTGTTGTCATTGGCAAAACATGGCCTAGTACTGAAATTTTAACAGATACAGCTCTATTAGCTTCACACCAATTTAGTATCAGATTGTTAAATGCTAATGTACTGCACCCTATAGCTTTAAATAGAATTAGAGATGTTTACAGCTTTGGTTAAATGCACCTTGTTCCTCCACATTAAATTTTATTACTAGAATCCTCCATCAGCAAATAGGAGTAAATCATATTAGTGTCGCAGGTTGCGTGGGGGTTGATTCTGCAGCCCAAGAAAAAGGTGGTTTATTACTCTCTATTACTACCTTCTAATTGGTAGGTGTGGTCAGAATGTCATTATCTCTGTAATTACAAGCAAATTATTTATTTTAGAATAACTGTAACATAATTGTGGGGTTCTCTTCATTAAGAAGTTCAATAAAATTGTGTCCTTAGCCAGGGTTGGGCCAGGTTCTGCTGGCATGGCAGGACTCAGACCAGATGAGGTCTCATTTGATGTTTGATTTGGTCTTTGAGGGCTTCTCCAAAACACCTCTGGTGAGTGACATTAAGGTGCAAAGATTCTACTTATTTGGTGTACTTTGTTCTACTGCATAGTTTGACTTCATTTTACTACCTTGTCTGGGAGGCAAGGTAGATTGAAAGACTACATGTCAATAGAAGACTTCGAGTTTGTATTTTCTCTTAGTTGTTTTTTTTTTTTTTTCCTGAGACACAGAAACAAAACCAAAAAAAAGATGGAGATTTTGAGATGACAGCTAGTCTATCACTTGAGATCAAGATTGAACCAACTCAGCCCGACTTAATGTGGTAGAGGTTGATCTAATAATTCAAAATGTTTTCTAGCATATAGGCTACATCTTCTTGACTTTTTCCCCAGTAGACATACAGAACATCTCCCTTTCCTCTTAACAGCCTGCTCAATATTTGAACACTATTGAAGGGAACGTTGCAAAGAGAATAGACAACCTCAATTCTGTCAGGCTTCCCTCTTGTAAAGAATAGATGATTCCCAACACTGCTTCTCTGGAAAAGATCTAACAAATTATTCCAAAGAAAACTGCCCTGGAATTCAGGTTGGGTTCTGAGCTGGCTTCTCAGATCCTATTCTGAGTGCATCCCACAGAGGAAACTACCTGATGAAACACCTTCATGAAACATACCATAGCTCCAATATGTGGATCTCAAAAAACCTCTCTTCCTGGCTGCCCAAGCACTTTCAGCAAATTTCACAGCAGTTTCATATTCCAGCATTTCCACTCAGAGGCTAAATCCTGAAGCAATGTGCTCTATTGATTGCATAGCAATAGGTAGGGCAAGAATCCACATGTCCTGGCACCATATTTTAAGTCGCTCTTGTTCCTCACCAATGTTGCTAGGTTGTTTGCAAACCCCACACGTGGATTTTTAGTCTTTGACCACCTCAGTCAGAAATGTTCTGGCAGCCCTTTTGAGCCTCCAGCTGAGACCTGCCCAGGTTTTCATTTTATTACACAACACAGCTAGTCACTACAACTGTAATTCTCCCTGCTGGGCAGGACTTGGGACTCTCCTGCATCCTACACCAGGGAAGTAGGGGGTCCCCAGAGTCCCCAGGCAAGCTCACCTGGGTTCTGGTCCTGGCTAATGACAAAATTTGGGGAAAGGGACTTCTTACATCCCTGTTTCCTGTGATCCTCTTGAACACAAGCTGTTGACTTGAACTCAGAATTTCCCTCTTGGATTTAATTTGCATTATTAAATCATGTTAAAATCCTATCTATTTTGTCTGCAGCAATATTTTACCATAAGGAAGTGAATGAGAGCACAATGGTGCATTAGGGCTCTGTACATATTGCTGCACAAGATAAGATCATCTTTGGGGGCTGTTGCCTTTCTGTTCTGAGTTGGTGTGGTCTTTGGCACAGCTGACAGTGGCTACAGTACATAGTGACCCACAGCCCCACATCTTTCTTTGAGAAGTCAGTCACTGATAATTTTGGATTATCCTCAGTAAAGAGGAGGCCTGCAGGAACTTCTCTGTCTGCTAACAGTTCGGTCCTGATACTGAGGGGAGCACAGCACAGAACCAAGACATCACATAAAATATACAGGACAAAAAACACATGGGGATGGGCCATAGTTATCACTTTCAAATACAGTAAACTGGACACTTGTCCTTCCCTTACCATAAAAGCAAACAAAGTCACTGAATACTGCTTATTGGTGCTACACCACTTCCTCCATCTCTGGTTCTGCCTGCCGTTCATAGCAACTGGAAGGGAAACTGTTCAGCACTGTCTGTGAAAGAATTTTTCAGGCAGGTATTTAAGCATCTTTACAAATCTCATTTCCCTGCACTAGTCCTGTGGGAGACAAGTGGAGACTCCTGGCCAAAATACTCAGATCAGAAAGGATCAAGAAGATTGACAGCCAGCCATTATTATTCTGTACGTCACCTCTATGCCTTAGACGTTCCTGCCTTGTAATGGCACTCTTCTCTCATGGGAACACATGCCCTTCAAGTCCCTCAGGCAAACACAGCTATGTTCACTTCTACCTCTACTTCCTCCTTGCTTGCTTTCAAAGAGCAACCAGAGGATAGAAGAGCTCTGTCCTGCCAGGGAACTAACTCAAAAGCCAAAATTAGTAAATCACTGTGCACATGGTGACAGCAAATGGCAAAGGCCACCCCTATGTATCACTATAAAAAATAACATTAATTGGGATGCTTTGCTACTTCCTGTACAACCCATAATTAGGTTAGATAAGAAACTAGCAGTGTCTAAGTGCTATAAATGTCTAAATTAAGTTATTTTGAAAGTGCTCAGCACTTTGACATTTGAGAGTTCAGAGTAATTGGGGTATTGAAATAAAATTGCTTCTGTTATTTAAAGGTCATTATCTTCTTCGGGCAGATATATAAGGACTATTTTCCACTCCACTGAGCTGTTCTATTCAGTACAATTAGACTTGCTTGAGTAGATTTCTACTGGGCCTCCTCCCACTTATCACAGTCCCAGCACTGCCACAGGGAAGGGCCTGTAAATACACAGCCCAAATACAGAGTATATACCCAGCTCACAATCGGGCTCTAAAGAGCAAAGACCTGCCCAGAGCTTCAAAAAGACCACCAGCCTGCTACACCCAGCAAGGTAGCAACTGAGTCCTTACACAACCAGAGTGAACAAATGACAGATAAAAGGCAGAAGCCAACCTGTCAGGCAGACAGATTTTGGAGCTAATAACATTTCTACCTTCCTAACCAAAGGGGGGTCACTTTTAAAAAACTTCGTGCAACAAATTTCCAGGAGCCTTTTGACACTTTGGGAAGAGCTCTGATGACAACACATCTGTAAGCCAAAAAGCATAGGGATACTTGACTTCCTTCACCAGCTCTGCTCCCTCTCACGCATCCCCATCACCCTGGCTGGCTTCAATGACAGTAATTGCTATGCACACATCTGAAGAGTGATGCCAGTAATGCAACAACTAGTCTGATCCCTAAGTGATGTGTGTGACCATAAGCAAATAAATCACACCAGTTACCTGGCTCAGAGATGCTTAATATCAAGCAGGAAGAAACAAGAGAGCTGGAATCAGGTCCAGAGCTTTTCTGCACTTCTTTTTCAACTTCCTTGGGAAGACCCTCCCAGAAGATGAAAAGCAAGCACAACAGGTTTCATGCAGAAGGGAGCATATTCCTGCAAATTATTTTAGCTCATATGCCTCATAACTTCCCTTCTGACAACCATAGGCAGTCATGAATGACGTGTTCTTACCAATACACTCTTATAACAAGATCACTTTGAGATCACTGTAAGAAAAGTACTTGGGAATAGTAGCACATGGTGACAATCACAGAGAAAACTTGCCTGTGGGAGTTACAGATCAGTTCGCATGGATTTCTCAAAATCAGTTTCAGCAAATTCTTTCTTTTATGGGGATGCAAAGGTCCTGCAGTGCACAGGCAGCTCTGCAGATATTGCTTCACTAGTGATTATTAGCCAACAGAAAGCTAAAGAAATCAGACAGTATTTAATGCTTACTGTAACATTTATAAGACTTCTATTGCTGTACAAGGAAGCAAGATGGTTTGTGCAATAAATAGGTGTGATTAAGGCATTTTAGGGTTTATGGTCCTTGATTAGATTAAACTGATTAAAAAAGTTACATAAAGGTTGTGCTGTTCCACATTTCTCTTCTTGGTTTCCCTACAGGGCAGAGTTAGGACTGTTATTTATTTCTTATTCTAATGGGATTGGATTTTTGTTAAGGGTAGTTCTTACCCTGAGCTACTTATCCCTTGCAAAAGTCGGTTCTTAGATAATTACAACCCTCAGTAGGTGTTTGCACTGTGCCATGTACAATAACTATGAAGTTATGCTGAAAGTATTTGCTGCGGAATTGCTCTACTTGCATAATTTTTCAACCATATTCTAGATCTCCTACCCATACATCCCATGTGGCCACTAGAAAATCAGTATAACATCAGGATACCCACCAAGTAGGCGCCACTACTGCCTCTGAGCTAGCACCAGGTCCTGTCTTATATGTCAGTAAAAACTACCTCCACATCTAAACCTGACAATTTCATGGATATTGATTATTTATCGAATACTCAGGAAAACAACACCAATACAAATTTGCTTTTGAGAGGGTTAGTTTCAGCTAATTGCTAGACCATATATTAGAAAATTAATACACACAAACAAATCATGTCACAGAGACTTAACCTGCAGAAGAATGACCAGGTAGAACTCTTAGCAGTGGTACACACACTGGCTGTATCAGACTTAGAAAATTTGATGACTGCAACACGCTTACATTTGTGCCTTCACCCTGCAAGCGAGGAGTAATGCTTTTGGTACTCACACTGTGCATTTCTTTACATGACTTATGACTCTGAGGAAAAATCCTGTAGAGCTAGAGAAGAAAACAAAATTTTCTCGGTCAAGTACTGTTGTACAGCAAATCATTACTAATCAGAATTTTCACTAGGAGGAAAATTGCAGCAGACTTCCCTTAGAAGCAGGTCAGGTCTGCATATCAGGCCTTCAGTTTCCTTCTGAAGGGAGTCACCTGTAACAATGACTCTTCTCTTTTTTTTTTGGTAGAAGATCTTTGGATGCTGGGCTTGGGCTTTGTTAGTTTTGAGAACTCTTCCAAGCCAGGTGATTCATCTTCCTCATTGGCTGGCTGCACTTGCAGGACATCAAACCTGTTCTGCAAGGGCACCTAGGAGGTTGGGCGAATAACTGAGGCTACATGCCTGCCATGCTGGGCAGGAACTTGTTGCCATTGGTCCCTGTTGGGAAAAAACAAAAACAAAAACAACAACAACAAAAAAACCACTAGGAAAGAAGGTAGTGAAGGAGGAGAATGAAAGAATATGTTGACCAGCTGTGTCATATCTTCATCCTCACACATACTTTGCATTTTTCCTGCCTTGCTTATGAATAAAAAAAAAAACAAACCAAAACATCTGAGATTATGAAACCAAGATTTCACCATAGCACATGTTCAAAATGGGGCTGGATAAAGACACCACTTTCAACCTGGGAATTCCTACCTTGACTTTGCAAACAATTCAGAAGGCATGTGTACATTTTCATGTGGATTCAGGGAAGGAAGAGGAGTAGGAATGGAGATATTAGCATACTTACATGTTAGAAGGAACAAAGATACTGCAACAAGCTCAGCATCTGTTTGAAGCCTTGGTACTTTCTGATCTCATGGGAATAAAATTAGAATATGTTAATTTTATTAAGCTACACTGCTCTTTGGCATAATCAAGGTGGGTTTATTTGCTAGCTATTATTTGTGAGATACAGTGTATGATGCCAAATTCAGTATCTAAAATAACATTCAAATATAAAAGTTTTTCCAGGTCAAATACTTCAAAATGCCATGTGTCCATTCACTAATTTCGATCAGACTTGACTGCAGGGACAGTCCAAGAAATCCTTTCAGATTCAGTTCCCAGCCATAGGCTTTCAGTTTCTCTGATTCTTTCATGCTCTGAAGGGTAATTTTTTCTTCATCCAAAATGCCTAAAAAGCAAGAGCTTTTTGCTATTTCTTTCTATCCATCCACAGACCAGCAGCAGACTCTTCCCCAGTCATCACCAACTAGGAGCTTGAAGGAATTTCTTGAGGAAGAAAGAAAAAAAGAGAAAAAAGTCTAAGTACAAGACACAAACAGGATCAAGGATTTTTCCTGTATGTGTAGCAATTAGGATGATGCAACATTCAGGAGAGTAGGTTATCTTTAATGTTAAATTTGAAGAAAAATGATATAGAGTAGACAAAGATTTGTATTTCAAAGACTAAAATTGGATCCAAACTTTCCTACAGTTCATCAGGTTAATTATACAGTCTAGCCAGATAAGAAGTTCTCGCCCTTCTCTGAGACTTTATGAATATTAAATAATCTGGTGGCCAGATTCAGAATTCAGACATGTTAGCATATAATGTCATGACTTCAGCCACTGAAATCTTTGCTGCACGCAATACCACCAACACTAGTTAAACTAACCCTTGCTCCCAAATATTCTGACTTTGAATGTATATAAACTTCACACTCACTAAGTGCTCTCTAAATTTGAGCATGCAGAATATAGGAATCATTTTATCAACTATCAAAATGCCAACACTTCTGGAGAGAAAGACAGCAACTGGTTTACAGTGCATCATAACATCCTAGAGCAGGAGATAACAACAAATACAATAGCCAGAGGAAATTGCAGGAGGTGGATTGAGTAAAGTACTGCTAGCTGTGTAAACTGTGTAAAGTTTAATAACAAAGTTATCCTTTGGCCAAAACCCACTGGTTTACATTTTGAGGAGACAGTATCTCCATCAATTCCTAAAATTGTGTTTTTTCTATGATGCAGAGACAGTGTAGCAGCTCCTGATCTTTACAACTATTCTGTCCAAAACCTGCCACTTCTCCTGGGTTGTGTTCTATCTGACCACTGACTATCCCAATGCATTTTACTTAATACATTTGTCCAGGCCAGCTGCCAGAGTGACTGTATTTGGCTAAGAGTGATTCCACTGAGATTTAAAAAAAGAACAAAAAAACCAACAACCACCACCAACAAAAACATAACCCCCCAAAAAACAACCAAACAAAAAAACCCCACAGCCACCACCACAAAAACCAACAACACCACCACCCAAACCACAAAAATCCCACAGTAACAGAAACTCCGGAATGAAACAAAACCCCCTGCTGATTTTGGGTGGAATGGCGGTGAGTCTGTGACTGGTGCAGACCCTCTGCGGGACACCAGTGGCAGTGCAATGGGAGTACCTGGATACTGCCAGCGCTGTCACTGCTGGGGTGGTCTTACTTGGTTTTCCAGTCAAGGCAAGGCTGGAATTCAGTTCTCGATAGAGAACGAGATGTTTTCCGCACTTGTTACCTGTTGTGTGGTTTAAAAATAAATATTTAGAAAGTGTCTGGGGGCAGCATGGATGGGATTGTTATTATTTATGGTCAGCAAGTTGTTAAGTTGAGAACAAATATATTTAATCTCAGCCTGTGCTGTTGCAAAATAGGCCCATCCCAATTTAATTTGTGGCTATGATAGTTACATGTGCTGACGTGCGGCTGTATCAATTGTGTGCTAAATTGGATTTGTGTATTATTGCTTTCTAAATTGCATGCCTAGTTCAGCAAAATTGTTCATCAGTTTTCACTGGCTCTATGCTTAATAAGATGCCCCACAATACCTTGCTGCCAGGATATAATACAGCCCATAATTGCCTAGTAAAAAGAAATTACATAAAGCCCTGGTATTATCAACTTATCTAAATCTGCTCATAACAGAACCAATAATTAAATGCTGAGAACATTTCACACACACACACATACATACACCCCCCCCCCCCCCCCCATACCACAACCAAAGTACACCTCGCTTTTTTCTATATCGTGGTTTTTTGTTCTTTTTTTTTCTTTTTTTTTGTGAGTAGATTTTGTGTGAATTTG
>JANHGN010026640.1:42030-62766 GCA_024605025.1 Megaceryle maxima | reverse complement strand
GAAACAAAAATAAAATAAGAGGAAAAATAAAAACACCACACAAAACACCCACCCCCCCCCCCCCCCCAACATAACTCAATCATAGTTACTTTGGTCTTTTTAATGACTGTGTTTTGTATTAATTTTATATTCTTTAATGTGTAGAATGAGATGTGTGAATACTTGGGCATTTAAAATTATTCTCAAATCATCTAAATAGCTTCAGGGAGCATGTCACTGCTTAGATTAGGCCTCTCAACTCTTTAATAAGGAACGCTGTTGCTGGAGAACATTGGAGAACATGCATCTTTATGCTCATGTGCAAACAGGTGTGTGTGTCTACACAGTACCAGATGGCTGGGGTCAGTGCATGTCTTTTATGATCCTCTCTGAAAAAGGCACAAACAGGACTATTCTGCTGTGCTCCCATGGGCAACTTTTAAGTCCTCTTTTAAAAACCTGTTTAAGATACAAATTTAAAAAATAGCTAAAAACTCAGTTTGTTCAAAGACAATTTTACCTGAGTAAACAGGATGTGGAATTTTCTGCCACAGGAGTTTATGGACAAGAACTTAGGAAATTCTTAAAACAAATTGGACGTTACTACATGTAAAAAGAATCTGCAGAACGGCTACAGAATACTACAAGGATTTTGGAAGGAATGTTAGTCCTTTGCTTTGACTTACAGCAATATTTCTGACTAGAGACCGCAATAAAACAAAGTATGTAACTACCACAGCCAGACTATCTCACATCTGGCATTTCTGGTGTTCTTGCACCTTCCCTAGAAGCATCTGTCTATAGCTATTCTGAGACATGATAAAAAGTAGGATGGGCATCTGGTTTGGCATTTCCAATATGCCTCTGTATGTAGAAACATTTTCACGCAGCAATCTAAGTAATGTAGATGCCAAGTCTCATGAACAGCACTTCTGAAGATCTCAGTGGCAATGTCCAATTACTGTATAATATCGTGTTATGCGGCTGTTACATCAATAGTTCTATATTTATGCAAATTGTGTGCCTAAAATCGAAGCAGTAGAGAATGTGTTTAATGAGGATCACAGCAAGTAAGTTGTGTAAATTATACATGCTAACACCACAATTCCTTTCTCTTATAAAACGTGCTGTGAAGAGAAGTAAGCTGTGCTATTTAGGATGTGCCCTTAAAGCTTCCTGACAGGTTTCAGCTCCTGTATTTGTTAGAACAGAGAAGTGAGCTTGAGTTGTTTTTAATACCAGTCAGCACCGTAGGCCCATCATCTTACTAACCTCAGCTCTGCAAGGACTCCAAGTTACCAGCTTCAGCTCAGCACAGACTTTAATAAACAGCTTCATGGACTAGGGCCTGCTGCTGGCCTCCCACCACTTTGAAGGGCCTCTGACCTTACTGAAGGTGGAAAAAACAACAAATTTCCCAGTTCCATCCCAGGGCAGGATCTGGCATTTCCCACTCCAACATTATGCCAGTATACTTTAGTACAGGCCATCGGCAGTGATGCCAAGGGAATGGGCTTTCTAGAGCCAGGATAATTCATTACTTTCACAGATTTATGCAGAAAGGTGGTCTATCAAGCTTCACAGAACCCATGACAGAGCCTATGAAGGAGCTTTCAGCTTCACCCAGTCAGGATGCACCCATGAAACTGGTGGCACAAGGATCCTCTCTGTGGTACCCACTACTTCTGCTGCTAGGTACAGTAACACTACACCAGTTATCTGTACCATCACCCCTTCACACCACAGTGCTCACACATGCTCCTCTTTGTCACAGTCAACCCAGGTCTACAGCACACAGTCAACTGTGGTTCACAGCCCACCGTGTGGTCATACCTGTATTTCCTGGCTCTTCTATTGTCCCTGTCTGCAGTCTCAGTCCCGTAGTGTGGTCTGGGTTATTGGTGTATTCAGTTTTCCACAGCTGTGCCAGCAAAGGAGGTAAAAATGGATTATAAGAATGGATTATAAGAATGCAACAAGAGAGATGCTTCCCAACAATGGGTGTAAATTGGACTTCTAATATCAGAACAGGGTTTTGCAGTCATCTCGCCCTCTGCCACTGTGCTGCAGTGTCACATTGGAGAAATGTGGGCAGGGAGCTGGTGGGTTTGCAAGGCTGACAAGCTAACATGGATCCCAGTAATCCAGGAATATCTCCCACCAGACTGGAAGTGGAATTAGCAGTGAACTCCAGCTCCTGAGAAGGTATGACTTAATAAACTGAGCTGTGAACTAACTCTCAGAAACCAGATTCAAACGTATTTCCAGTGTGTGATATAATTTTTGTTTTCAAAACCATACTAGAAAGAAAAGTGTATTTTCAAAACTCTGGCTGATTGGCAAAGTCTGCCCCACTCAGGAGTATAAAAGCCAACAGAAAGAAAACACTTTACTTTTATTTTCAGTTTCTGCCCTGTGCTGTCCTGTAAAGAAAGTGGCATGGGCTTTTAGTAGCTCTATCCTTTTATTTAGTATGCCAGATTCTGCCTCTGGTCTACAATGAATCAGGAGTCTCTTTCCCCCATCCACCTACCCTCACCACTCCATCTGTGCTTCCTGTGATGATGATGCTGCGTGTGTCCCAGTCCATCACTTCAGCAAAGCAACAGCAAATAATACGGCATCTGGGGCTGTGAGGGGTGTTAATGCTTGCAAGAAGCTGGCCATTGACTGTCCACAGATATAGGTAAGATCCAGCACAAGAGATAATATCACCCTGTAACAAAGCAAGGGACAATGTTTTAAAATCCTACACTCATCCTCCTCACAACTCTTAAGTGGTGGTTATAAATTACAGTCTTGCTCTGACTTAAATTCTGACCCTTGTTTTGCTTCTGGGCAGATGGAAATCCAGAAAATATAATGACTTTTTCTTTCTCACAAAAAAAAATCACAAAACATGTAGAAAGGGGTTTTTTTACATTTTTAAAATTAAAACATTTATTTAAACATTTCCTTTCTATTTTCCAGAAAATCCAGGCTTTTGGTAAGAAAACCAAAACAGACTGACAGACTGAACTAGTTACTGTCAGACAGGGACTGTGCACACACAATGCTTAGCACAGGTTCTGGGCCAGGACTAATGCGCTTAAGTTTTAGAAAGAAACATTCCCTTAAACAAGGACACATTCACCTGCCTTTGGTGATTTCACAATCCTCCTCTGCCCCTCACAGGGAGCTTGATGTCATCGCATTTTTAGAGTGTATTTTACATTTGACCAATGACCAACTCAGCATTCAGTGGCCTGCATTTCTGATGCAGAAAACATCCTTTTCAACTGAGTGTCTGCTCTATTCTCCCTTCTGTGCAGGTGCATAGTCTTACCACAGCCTGTATGTAAGGAGTAAATATGCAGGTAATCTCTTAGGGGCAAGAGACACAGAACCAAGGTGCAAGGAACACACAGAACTAAGAACCAATGCTGCAATTTTAAACAATCTTATCCAAAGTGTATTTTGATCATTACTAATCAAAAATCCATCTAACCTGTCCACCCTCAGTGCATACTATGAACTAGCAAAATAGAACACCATCAGCAAAGTCATCTGATTTTGGTAAAGGCTAGTGTGCCCTTAAATTAGCAGCACACCTCTGGTTTAAATCAACTAACACCATACTTCACCCCTGCCTGATTTTGGACCAGAGCTCTTCACACTGCAGGACAGAATTCTGAAGATAAAACAAGGATAGTGCACTCGAAATGGAGTTGCCAATAATTAAAGAGATTAAATTCCATCTGTCTTATCTGCATGAGAGTACAAAATGTCCAGGCATTTGGTAATGATACAAAGTGCTTCTCAGGTCTAGACCAGGGATTTAAAATTAACTGAAATCATCAGCTACAGCAAGTTTTTACAATCCTCCTTAGCTTATAAACTTTTTGGGGCAGGCTTTTCTTTTTGTGTCTACGTGATACAAACAATGTGAGGTCTGTATCTATAAATGGAACTTCTAGATGCCCAAGCAAATAAAAAAAAAATCAACAACCACATAACTAAGAGCCATTTAGGGTTCTTATTTTATAGAAAAGTATGTGGTTCAGAAATCTGATTGCTTCAAATCTTTGCCTCAAATAATTCTGAATTTTCCTAGGAAAAAGCCTTGCTACCAAACATGTAATTTTGGGTCAATCAATTTAAATTTAGCACAATGGAAACATTTTGTTTCTATCTTTACATTACTATATCTATATATACATATAACATTTGAAGAAAAACGCATTTCAGAATTAAGCATCCTATTCTGCTAACGTCAAAGAAAATTTTGTCATCCACAACATATGGACTCATTAATCTTTTTTCCTCTTAAAGTTTCAGTATTTTCCCAGGGTTTTTTTCCTCTTAAATGAGCCTTTCTGCAGACTACTGTCCAACTGACTCGATAAGCTGGAGAGCTGCAATTGGATTAATCACCAGACTGTTCCTGGCACAGACCATCTCGTTTTTAGACAGCTCCAGAAGAGGAGTTACCAATTAAAAAGGCTACTGTTCATAGTGGGCTGGCACATAGAAAGGAAAGGGCTCGTCCTCTTGGGGTCTCAAGCCTATGCTTTGCCAGCTCATCCACTCATTTCTGAATGCTTGGCACTGCTTCAGCTGACTTCATAAGGGACCACCAGGGTGTTCTGAACTGACCTGTTGAAGCTGCTGGCCATTTTACACTAACCAGGACCCTTGAGGCTGGGAACTAAGCTGGCACTGAACACACTACTAGGTTCCCCCCTTCAATTACTAACCATCAGACTGCATGCTTAATAAAGCTCTGATATGAGATGACTGTTTTGACACAGACTAAGTAACAAATGTCTGCTTGGTTTCTTACTTCTATGAACTCAGTTTTGCCTCTCTTGTTACAAGATCCAGTACTGGATCCAATACCGAGTTGTCTGAGCAGCTGGAACCATGAGACAGAAAATACACATGTGCAAGCAACATTTTTGGGAGGTAGAAGGTTGAAAAAATCTCATCCACAGTGTTTACAGTAAAATTCAAACCAGAATCTTTTCCTATCAACATGCATACAGTTCTGGCCAGACACAGACCACAGCAGGCTTATACCCACTGTTATCAAGAGCAACCCCCACACCTGGGAGTAGAAGGGAAAGAAAAAAGCCAACATTGTCACTGCAAAAGTGTAAGGTAGTTGTCAGCTGAGGCAGCAGACTGAGGGCTAACATGTCTCAGCTGACACGGCTCTGCTGTATACACGTCAGGAGAAATAATTGAAGTAACGGAGGCAGTAAGGTTATGGGTGAGACAAATCCAGGAACTACTAGGGTAATACTTCATGCTCTGTAAACCAGAAGTTGTTTAATCCCACTATCTACCCATCCAAGATGCTTCTACTTAGCTACTCATTCTAAGATGTTGCTTTTAGTGCTTGCTTCATTAAGAACACTATTAGCAATCTCTGTAGAAAGAAAAAAAAAATAAAAATCAATGTATCAGACTCTCAGGATGTTTTTATGTTACAAAGAGCACCCATTAAATTAACATGAAATGTTCATGGATACATCAGAAGAAAGATGATAAATGAAGATCTTACTGTAGAATCGTTGATGGCAACAGAACAGAGGCTTTCCCCATGGGCAGGAAGCTGGTTTATGTACGTCAGCTGGTTCAGGTCCCAAATGATGCAGGTTCTGTCATCAGATCCACTCACGAAGATGCTGTAGGTCACAGATGCAGCAAGGCAGGTCACTGCTTGAGTGTGCCCATACAAAGCCTGGTGAGGAAGAACAACCAATAAACCACAGCCGAAGGTGGCTTATTTACTTGGGAACCACAGTTCTACTGTCATTTGCTTAGTAAGGACATGCAACTGAGTCATTCTTTGGAGAACTGAAAAGGGTATAAGGGGGAAATTGCAAAGGATCTTGCAGAAACATCCTTTAGAAAGTTGAGGCTCCAAAAGATTATGACTTGCACCAAGTTGTGCAATAACTCAGAGCATGCATTTCAGAATCTACAACAGTAATTTGTGCTTAGCAACAGAACATAATTTTAACTTCAGCCCATGCAGTTTTAAAGTACAATTTATGCTTGGAAATTACTATTTCTTGATATTTTAAAAACATTTTGAAATAAACTCATCAAGATGTATTTCAGTGACCTTCTCAGTCTTATCTTTTTGTTTTTCTGAAAAATTACTAATATTTTTCCAATTTTAGTTAAGAAGGAATACAGTATTTGGGGAGAATTTTTGCTTTAAAGCCAGAGGAACTCCTGTTCCTTTATCTTTCATCATTACATGACATTTTCTTTTGTTTTGTTTTATAGGTTTAATTTAATGCCCAGTTTAATTTAAACAGTTTCATAAAAAAAAAAGTCTACACTTTAGACAATTTAATAGCACAGACAGAAGTCATGGATTTAAGTATACTGATGACAATTGTTTAATGCAGCATTCTCAAGTGACAGCAGTATACATTTCTGCTATATAACCACCAATGACAGTAAAGCCTGTAGGGCAACAGAAAAAGTCCTTCACAACATTCCTAAAAAGCCTTTCAGGGCTCAATTTTTAGATGCCTCACTGTGAAACTCAGACCCACCAGGTTTAAGATTGATTTTAACAGTAAATGCATATTCCCTGCTGGCTTTCCTTACATGACATAATTGGCACATCCTCAGGGCCTGTACCAATTCAGCATGGAGCAGGAGTGCCACATGTCCTGGGTGATTTTTGCAAACACATCTCATACTCTTTTCCACTGTGTGACTGAGACTGAAATCTTGCTAGTTAACGTGTTGCTACTTGCCAAGGTTACTAGGACAACAACATTCAAACATTAACCCACTGGTGAAGAAGCTGAGCTGCAGCAGGCTATGTACTACTGAAGGTGACCTGCAACTATGAGTGATGAATATCAGCTTGTGATTTATTCCATTCACAAGAACTGTTGACTAAAAATACTGGCACAAAATTGGGTTTCCAACAGGGATTTTCAGAGGTCAGAAACGCTCTCAGCTGATCATGGAAAAAGAGGCTCAGCAATAGCTTTGGATTGGATGTAATACTGTTTCTTTACAAAGGACTGAGCATAACCCTGTGCCTGTGTTCATGAACTGCACAAAACGTCTGAAATAAAGTGATGGAAGGCAGGTTTAAGGACTCCAAATTTCCTCTCTTTCCTCTGAAGCATGAAACAAAATGCACCCACTGTGACAGCATCCGAACTGCCAAGTCAAGCCAAGTTAAACTGCTACACAAGTTTTATTAAAACCTTTTCTTTTCTTTTTTTTTTTTTTTTTTTTTTTAACAACCCAGAAATGTCCTACCTGTCAGTGAAGTTCTTTGAAACCAAGGTAAACATGGAAGAGAGGGCTAGACCTGAGCCCAGTTATATTCTCAGCTTCAGTCCACCAGTGTCTCAATGCATGTTCATGCAAAACCAAGTTGCATACTTTTAGCTTTCTGCTGTCCTTTCATTATTGCTCTGCAAAAACTGACAGGTTTTTCCTTGATGGGAAATATCCTGCAGCATATCTGCAGAAAGAACTATGAGACCCATCCCCAGAGTAAATTCGCAAATATCAGAAGACAAAAAAGATGACCAGCTTCACTGCAGGACTGCATAGTACATGAAAACTTAAACCATGTTTGACCATCCAACTTAAATGGCTGACACGGACACAGACACTTCACATCTATGCTCAATACATCCCTGAGAGGTCTGTGTGGCAGACAGCATAGCTTGCCCAAATGATTCTCCCATTCTAGTGTTTCATTTGGCCCAGAAATTCCAGGGGATGGATTGCACAGACCGCTCATGAACACTGAGGGAACTGGTAAATTGCATGGATCAATACTGAGGCTATTATGCTCAATCTTTAGTGTTCCACAAAACTGTGGAAGCAGCCCCTGCTGAAGAGGGAAAAGGGACTTTTTCTGCTGAAATATAGCTTCTGTACTTTACTACATTCCAAACCAGAATGTGTCTGTCCCATGAGACAGGTGGTAAGTGAATAGCATCCACTTTATAGCACATCAGCTTTACTTAAGCAAAGCTCACTCTCTCAGCAAAGATGATACATTTTGTTTTGGTTCAGCAGAAAAAGCAGCCATCACAAAACAGTGAATTACATGAAAGTAGCAAGTAATTCACTGGAAGACATTTAGAACCATAGTTCAAATTTACATCTATGCCAGTCATCAAAAAAAAAAAAAAGCTTCTGCTAGCAAAGGGAAGGAAAAAACAGAGAATTTGTCATTGCATGATCTCATGCCACTTTGTGGACTTTGGGCAATACCTGATTAATCACTCTGAAACACATCAGCAAAGACGATTTTAGATTGTTAAAGAGAAAGGCATTACATGAGAGATAAAAGATAGCCTCTTCAGTTGCCTGAATCTCAAACTGACCCTCTGACTGGTATCATTTTGATGTTGATGAATATTATTGCTTGTGCTTTTCTCTACTGCTACTTCTTCCATTTCTATGTCCATGTCCTGTTTTGGAATAATAACCAGCTGGATTAAAAGGTCACCACTGAAGATACTGTCTGATACATTTCTGCTTCTTCTCAAGCAGAAACCTCAGAAGAGAGACTGCTCTAAATGGTTTCCCCCCTAATTTCAACGCACAAGAATTTCAGATAAATGAAGATCTAAATACTTATCTGGCATCCCAACAGACATTGATATTTTCACATAATTTAATGACCAATAAAATACAGTTTGGCTCAGGGTATAGAAAGCATTGAAATGTCATCTGAATATCCTCCTCTAGAGCAAATGAACAGATGAATCTTCTAACACTTGGAGACCTTGCTGATCAGTGAACCCTTTATTAGTTTGCCTAAAAGTAGCAGAGCGTTTTCTGTCTCTTGATTTCTTAAGGGTCCCATGCTGCCTTTCAGGTATGATAAAGAGGTACTGTAGCTTTATATGAAAAGTTGAGAGCTCACCATATCTGAAACACACAAATCCTGCATGAGAATTCACTTTTGTAAATGAAATAACATTTATACAGCTGTTTGATGACTATAGATGAAGGCCAAATCAACAACCACTACAGGACTTTGAACAATGAGGACACAAACAATATCATTCACATTGGATGCATCCCTATCTCATGGAGCAATGGATAAACCTTTTATGTTCTGAATTCAGGTTGAGAGAAAAGAATCAAGAACATTGCCTAGCTGAGCCTTCATTTCCCATCAAATAGGTTCGTGGGGTATTTTGGATATCCTGTCCATTTCTGTAGCAGCATTTCTGGGTGATACTGGTTTTTGAAAATAATCCAAAGGTTGGTTTGGTTGCACTTCAAGTGAGGAGAGCATATGCTTTAACTTCACTGTTTCTTTCATCATGATAATCTTTGGAAATGTTACTAAAGGAACATTTTTTGGGAAAAAAGCCAAACAAGCACAGTTTATATCTATAAAGTGTGGGTGTAAGACATATTATCAGCTTATAACCTGATAACAGGCTGTCACATGATATTGCTGATTTTTATTTTTCTGCCTCTTTATTCACCCAAAGGTGTTTCCTCTGCCAATCATCTGAAAAGAACGAATCTTTTGGTTTTCATTAGGTTTCTATAGCAAAAGAACCACAGTACTGACCTGTCTTAAGTTTAAACATTTCACTTTGTCCTTCACAAAGGAAAGTTCCCAGACACACACCACTGAGCTTGTTCCAGATGTAATTATGGTAGTTGCTGAAGGACACACAGCACAGAGGCACTTTCCCCAGTCTGCCATGCACTCAAATGTAGTCATGTTCTGTAAAACAAAGCAGCTTTAAGTCAAATGCATTTGTTAATACCTATTGGCAGATACAATTTCAGAACTAAGCTTCCATTTCTTCACATCCAGGAAAGAAAAGATTATGTCAACCTGTCTCTATGCTCACAACGCAGCTGCATAATAAATAGGTGCATGCACAGGCTGTGGCTGCATGCAGCTGTGCATTGGCTCCAGGGGTCAAACAGGAAGGCTGGACAAAGGCCAGTGTCTTACGTGTTAGAAGACCTGAGTCCCAACCTTTCTTGTGCCACAGGCTTCCTACATAATTTTAGTCAAGCTCATTCTGCCACCATATAGTGACAGAATTCAAATTTTCAATGTATATGAAAAGGAAAGCTCAGACTGTGAAGGCCACTGCTAACAGAGTTAGTGCCAGGCTCTGCAACCTTCCTCTTACTTGGATTGAAAAGCCAAAAGCCAAAGCATTAAGTTCCATTCTGTGCTAACAGATCTATTAGCAGCACCTAAATCAGTCTAAATCAAGGTCAGGTCTGTTACACATTGCCACAATTACAGCACAAATAACCTTCTGCTTACTTTCTACACTAGTGCTCTCCCACACAGTGGAGACAGCACTATGGTTCTAATGATTCTGGTGAAGCTGGATAGCACAGCTACAAAAAAACCACACACCACAGAGAGAACAAACTTTTATCTATTTGCAAGGAAGACAAAAATTTCTTTTAAGATCATGTCCAGAGGCACTGTCGACCCAGAGAGAAATCACATTGGATTCCCAACTACTACAGTATAATCACACTCACTATGCTCAATATTACTAGGCTCAGTGACATCCTCACTTTTGAAAATACAAATACAAACAAAAAAAACAAAAACAACAACAACAAAAATTGCATCTATAGCAGCACTATAAATTGCTAAGCACCAATTCTAGTACTAATCAATGTGGAAAGCTCCCAATAATTTTATACCGGTAGCAGAAAGTAAAATACATCTCATGGCTTTTTCAATTCCATTGACTGTGGGTATGTCTATAAAAAAAATAATGATGTACCTTGCACAAATACCCAAGTCAGTATCTTGCTGAATTATGTATTCTTCTGTTCTTGTACCCAAACTAACTCAGATGTATTTACATGTCATAACATTGTCCCAAACACATCCAAAAATCAGTGGGTTTGTGGTAGTGGAAGGAACTGGATCTGTCAAATGCCCTAACAAGCAGTGTGATGACATAGACCATTGATTTTTAACAGCAAAGAAGTAAGAGTATTAACTTTCTAGAATAGATGACATTATTATTTTGAATGAATGCACTGGGCTAATCTTGGGAGCCAGAGGGGAATTGACAGATGGTCCTATCTTAATTCCAACAAAAAGTTCTGCAGAATGAAATTTCTAATCTGTAGCCAGGAGACCTTGTGCTGTCCTTACAGCCTATGAAATGGGGTTTCTCCTTCATTTTGACAGACAACTGAAAGGAAAACTTAATATTATTTAGAGTGGAAATGTCACATTTTTAGCAGTGTAGAATGCTTTGTGCTCTCTTGGTACATCTAACTTGAGATTCTTCAAGAAGCTTGTGAGAAAGTCCTGTACAGCATCCTCAGAAATCAGCTCCCCAACAGCTTCCTAATGAGTGTCCAAACCAGCCAAAGACCACAACATACCATTAATTTGGGGAATGCTTAGACTTTTTCTTATTTACCTTCTCAGACCCATAGGTGCCAAAGCAGCAGGTGAAGTCTTCAAATCCCCAGCAGAATGTTTTGTTCCAAAGAGGAGGAATCAAAACCTTATTTTTTTCAACAGCCAGAATGCCCTTCTCAGTATGAACAATGTGCCCAATAGCTCCCTTGGGATAGTCTGACAAGACAGAGAACATATTTAATACTGTTGGTTTTAGAGCACTTCTGTTAACTTTCCTCCTTGCACAGCTTGTGTGGTGAGGCTGGCCAGTCCCACAACTGGGCTCAGTGCTGTGGCCATGCCCACAAATGAATAAAAAGAAAAGATTTGCAGATGAAGAAGACAACACTTACTTTGTTGTTGAATATAGAGAACGCAAATGAAAAACAGTGAGGTTTGTATTTCAATTTTAACATATTCCCAATGTAGAAGAGAAAAAAGATTTAGGTGTTCTAAAAAATAATCTGTTCTGAACCCTACAACAGAAGTATTAAGGTTTCTCTTGATTGAGTGTTTTCAGTGCCCAATTAAAATAGACATGTACACAATGGTTAGCAGAATGGATCTTGACTGTACCAACTCATACTAAGCTGTATGACAATTTTTGTGCTTTTGAAAAATCCACCCCATCCAAGAATTCCGCACTTATTAGTTCAGAAAGTGGAGCACAGCCCCTGCAGCACCTTTTATTGTAACTGGTGAGAGCTTCAGATTTTTCAGGCTGCTCATAAAAGGAGGCAGAATTGCACTTGAGTGAAGGGACAACACAGTCTCTCTTCCTGATGAACTTTTCCCTTGGGCATTCCTGGATGGGTGTGGTTTTGTGAAGAGCTAGAACAAAAGAATGACATTGAAAAATTAACCTCTATTTGCCAAATCATGCAGGAGGGACATCTGTTTAAATCCTTAATCATAGATACCACAGTTATCAAATAGGAATCTCTTCATTAAAATAAAATCTTACCCTTATTAGATTTTCATTAGATTACATCACTTCCTCACAGAGATTGGAAGCTAATCCCAGCAATTCAGGAGAAGAGAGAAAAGCATAGGTCAGATTTTGAGCTGCTTTTATTTGACTGCACCTATTCCCAGACTAGTGGTTACTCATGTGACTGTACTGAAGAATCCAGATTTGATACAGCCACAGCTGTACGGCATACAACAGGAACAGAGTGATTAGAAAGTGGAATCACACATGTGGGTGTGCACATACTGGTGTTGTGCACAGTCTGGAGAAGTCTATAGCCCGTCGTTCAGCAAATTTAAATTCAAAAATGCCACAGATTTAAGTTTCTATTCTTCATTTCCAGTTGAAATACTACAAGATAAAAATTAATTATGCTCTCTGCTCTCACAATAAAGTGATACCTGCTTTGGTATCTGTCCAAAATTGCTGATAAAACCCAGGATGGTGCTCTTAATCAGAGGGTCTTTAATGTTGTTGAGGTCCATCTTGTCTCCATAGAAGTAAGGGTGATAGGTGTTAACTGCCTCCACTGCAGCTGAGCCATGTTGCTTGTGTCCAAAAATCAGATCTATCCAGCGATGGAGGTGTGCACTGACATAGTCACTTTCCAGTGCCTGAAACCAAAAGACAATGAATTAAGTAGTGTATGTCTACTACAAATGCATTACCACTTTCCAATCCCTGGTGGAGACTTAAATTTTCTGCAAGTGAATCTTCACACCTTCAGTTCCTCCAGTACTGCCATTCTCAGCACATCCTGACAAAATGTGACCAAAGAGATGAAAGCTGGACCCCACAGGAAAAGGAAGGACAAAGTGAAGCATGCTTGACTTAACAGACACTACAAGTAATATCCTCAGAGACAGCACAGTTAGGCTCAACAAAGCACAGTGCAATTACTCCACAGATCTTAGCACATCCTCCAGCTTCCAGCACACATAGAAGTCTGTGTTATCATGTCTTCACCAATACTGTTGCTGCCACAAGATGGTTTAAATGAGCAAAACATTCGTTAGCATTTCATACCACTGCTTCACTTTATACACAAACCACAGCTGAATTCCTATTTGTAGAAATACACCTTAGTTATGAATCACACTGAGTAGCAGAGATGATATTTGAGAAGATACATACTAACAAAGGGGGGGTGACTGGAAGAGGAGCTTTAAGTTGGGTCTGAAGGATACAGCAGGAGAGGCTTGCATGCCATGATCTATCAAAAAGAATGTAGAGCTTGTAGTGAAATAACAAGGGTGCTGCAAGCCAAGACAGAGAAGGGGGTTTGCAATAGCAGAGTTGGGCTGCAGTGGGGCATCTGTGTGACAGAGTTCAAAACTGCCTGAGTTTGATCAACATTTTGCTACCTTTGCAGGACTTAGGCAGAGACAGCTGCAGCACCATTTTTCCTCATCCTGGAAAAACTCTGTGCCTGAACTTTTTTCCCCAAAGTAAGAAATGGTTAACTTTGATTAGATTTGCCACCCATAGTGACTAGTGTGTGGATTAATGGGACCAGAAGAAATAATCACTACTGGACAAGATGGGGAGAGATGCTACAAGGCAAAATATCTACCCCAACATGGGCTCCCTAGAAAGCTCAGCATAATTGTAGTGGAAAACTTGTGCTTGGAAGTGGAAACAAGTTGAATTGAACCTTTGCCTACCTCCAGGTTAGCCAGCCTTACCCGTTAGGCTTCACTAAATGCTACTGCCCCTGCCATCACCTGCCTCACCAAATTTTTTTACATTCCCAAACAGCTTTGCCCAATGATTCAAGTAGCATTGTTAAGCATTATTAAAAATACTTTCCTATCTCCAAATCATTTGACTGTGCAATACTCCCTGATGATCAGTTAAAGGTCTCCCAAGCAGACCATTCCACCTAAAGCACAGCAGAAATAGACAAGCTAATGGGATCCAGAACAATGGCTCATTTCACAGAGCAGACAGTTAGCCCAGTGCAGCTGGTTTAAATGACCCTGCCCACAGCTATAATGATCACAGGGCAGCCCAGAGAACAAGCATGGCATACAATCTGTTCCCTGCAAACAACAGGAAAACACTTATGAACAGACTCAGAACTCATCTTCATTAATAAAAGCAGTTAATCCATGAATTACAAACTGTAAATTTTGCCTGGCATCACTGCCAGAGCAAAACAAAGCAACCAACAGAGCTGCAACTGTTCAGCCTCTCAGTATTTCACCGAGCAGTATGACAAGCCCAGCCAGGAAGGGAAAACTTGTGGTCTAAGGAGGAAGAAAATAAATATTCTTAGTAGACTAGATTCCTAACTTACTAAACATGAAACACGGAGTTACTCAGAATTTTATGTCAAGAACAATTCTTTACCCTCATATTCTTTAAACCAATAGCCACACCTCAGAACAGTGTTGACCTGTATCTGTCTGTTGACCTGTATCTGACTGTGAAGCCTCCTAAAAATGACCATGATACCGGTAACAAGTACATCCAGTCTTGGGGATGATTTCAGAGAAGACAGAAACCCTCATGTTTCAGAATTCAATATGTCTTAACTCTTCACTTCAGGGTCAGGTGAACTTTCCCAGGCAGTTTAATCAACTTTCTTTCCACAACAGGATTTCTTGCATCTTCCCATGTAACACCTAGTACTAGCTATGGCTAGAGAGAGAATATTGCACTGACTGTATGTGAAGTCTGATGAGATCTGGAAAAATCAGTAAAAACATGAATCTATAAATATGACCTTTCATTTGCTAAACTGCTCCTATATGAGATTTGAATTAATCTGTAAAAGTTGTGTGGCTTTATCAGCTGTGCCAATGTTATAAAATAGTGCATCTCAGTGGAAGCAGATCTGTAGAACAGAACAGATGGTAGAGAGGTCCCCAGTATCTACACACTACATGCACTGTGTGGGCTTTACTTCAAACTAGATCTAGTCTGCTCCCACAGGCTGAATGCTACCAGCATCTGGAGTGCACAACTGGAATGCAGCTTTTGGTTTTTTTCACCCAAACCAAATTTAGTTCACACAGTCTGAGGTTGTTCTACAGTGGGAGCAAAACCACGATATGCAGGGATGAATGCTGGATTAATTTCCAAACTGTACCCTTACTCCAAAGTACAAAGCAAAACTGTATGTACCCCATTGTATCCAAGTGCCTTTGAGTGCTCACCATTACACAAGCAGGAGCAGAAGTCAATACTTTACACTCCAAACAAGTGACAGGATAGGAGATAGCATTTCTTCCCACATTTTTCTTTAAAAAACATCAGCATAAAATTGCAGCAGCTTTCTGTCATCCACGGATTTCTGTCTGCAGCACCTCTGTTAGGGAAGGACACATATTGTCTTTCCCATGCTTGGGAAATTGGAGAACAGAGACTAAGCACCTTGGAAGGTCAAAGAGAGAGCATGAGATAGAGCAGATAAGGGAACCAGAGACCCCCAAAACCTCTATGGTTGAAGTTACCAGGGAACACCAGGGAACTGTTTGACCTCAGTGGCCAAAACATATTTGCAGTGGACAGCACTGAGCTGCTTTCCTGCAAGGGAAGGGATCATGGACTCCCTAGGGGCAACTCTTCATTTGAGCAAGGACTGTACTTCAGGCAGCAAGCCTGCAGTGCACACAACACTTACATAAGGATTTTCTTGTTACTACTGACACACTCCCATTTCAACCTAACTAGTTTTCTGTTGAAAAGCTCTTCCATACATTAGTTTTTGCCAGGCAAAAAGTGGTAGATGGCTACTTTCACTCATATTTTCAAAATTATTGAAAACACAATTTTTAATAAGTATATACAAAAGTTATCAATTTCAAAATAGGTGAAGTAGTAAGATAGAAATGTAGCTTCTTTTAAACATTTTTTTAGCATTATTGTTCTGACAGAGATTTAAAATTAAGTGTTCAGATAATGAATTCACGACATAGACTAAAGGGAGCCTCTTAATCATTTAAACCAAAAAAAGAATTATCTCACTCAACAGTCCTAAATGAAGCAAAGGCAGGACTACTAAATTCTTTGCAAGATATGCAGATGTTGCATGCTACCAGGAGCCTGTTCTCTTAAAACTGGTTTAATTTTTTTTTTTTTCTCACAGCCCATAGAACAGCTTATAAAGGATTTGTTTTCATTTTTGAAACATGGATAAAAATAGTATTCTGAAACATTGGACTAAAGCTAGATTACTGACAGCACCCAGGTGGTTGCAGGAAGAAGGAGATATAAGAGACGGCCAGAAGAAATAAATCAAACAGTTTCATAGAGTCTCGAGAGGGAAAGGAGAGACACTTTAGGTATGTGTGGATCCATACAGGACTGCAAAATATAAGAGCATGAAGAAGGAGATTTTTATGTTATGCCAGACAGCGAAGATGGTCCCTTTCCAGTTGTCTGTACTGTCTTGAAATAAAATATCAGGACAACAGAAAGAATGAAATGAAGTTTTCAGAGAATGTCCAAGAAAAGCCTGTAAATTATTTAGTAGTTGTCCTTGTTTGGGTGAGAACAAAACTAATTCTGTGCAGTGATTTTACTTTTCAGCTCAGTTCTTCTATCTAACTGCACTGTCTGAGGTCAGCAGCCTGTTTTCACAGGCAGTGTCTGCTGCTGGCAGTGATAACAGCCCATGGTTAGAGTTACTACCAAGGATTGGTGTGCAGACCAAGGCCACTGCTGGACCTTGTGAACCACATTGGGGGGTGCAGGAAAGTGAAAGGCAGCACCTGCAGGGAGGAGCGAACAGGGCAGATGACCCCAAACTGACCAACGAGGGATTCCATCCCATAGACGTCATATTCACATATAAAGCAGAGGGATCTGGAGGGTTTGTGGCTCTTTTCCCCTCTTGGCCTGCTTTGCCAGCTTTCCTTGCCTTGGCTCAGGTCCTCTTTTGGTTCCTTCCTTGGAGCATCCAAGGACGACTCTGTCCATTCTGCCTTCGATCCCAATTGGTGTGTTCCTGAATCTGGTACCAGAATGCAGCTCCTGAACACAGCTCCTGTCTGCTGATGGGCTCAGTCTGGGAGGCCCTGATGCTGCTCCACAGCATCAGTGGTGACAGTGATGTAATTACCATGGGAGGGTTGGGTTTGATACTGGTTTTGTATATATTTGTACATATTCTATTTTTTTAATTGTTGTTATTATTATCATTAAAGCTGTTCTAGTTTCCTTTTCTAATGGTTAAGTCTCTCTCCCTTATTTCCTTTCTCTTCTGCTTTGGGGACGGAGGGGGGTTAACAGAGGGAATGTTTATTATTGGTCTAAGGGGTCACCCTGATGCTAAACCATGACAGTAATATGGACAATCACAAAAAGTATAGACTCTGAATGCAGCACAGACGTGCAAAGCAAAGGACATGCAACTAATGGTAACTTAATGAAAGCATGGCAGTTGCTGTCAGTGGTTAAGGGAACAGTGGAGAAAAGAGTATCCACAAAACAAGAGTATGACTGACTTTCTTCAGAACAGGAATGAAAAGTTAAGGCAGTCAATAAGGAGGTCAGAGACTGGATTTAAACCAGCATTTGGAGAGGTCAGCTGAGGAAAGGCTTACTTGGAGATATCAAAACAGAGAAAATGGTTGTATCCACGGGTTTGGATATAACCGCCTACAAAGCTTATAGAGAGTGAAAGCTGAACCACCAAGGGCAGGACCTGCATAGCATAGGAAAAGTAAGAACTCCCTGCTTGAGTCAGAAACTGAAGGTACATATGACAAACCAGGATGATGATAGCCTTGAAAATCATGGGCTATTTGTTTAGCCCCACCGATGCTAATACATATAAACATCACCCTTCTTGTACACAGCAACAGTCTGCAGGCACTCACAAATACAGATTGCCTACTTTTGCCAGAGAAAAATCTTATGAGATAAGGCAGGGGCACTAGAGTACAGTCCATTCCCTTTTTAGCTCTAACAAAAAGAGACCTGTACCAAGATATTTTGCTGCAGTCTGTGTTCAGTGCAACAGCCTTCATGCAGAATTGCCTCTGCACTCACTACTACTTATGAGGTGACATCATACAAAAGACTTTCTAAATATTAATAGATAACACTAATTGCAGTAAGTCTCAGGACTTTAAAGCTATTTTGCTTTCAAATTGCCAAGGGTGACTCCATTAAAGGCAGGAAATCACATTAGGTTTTCCCTCCCGAAAATAAAAAAAATAATTGTAATCCTGGCATGACTCAGAGATGGAGGTAGATAGTCTAAATAAAAACACAGCTGATTAGCAACAACATGGAACTGTATGCATGTATGTGCCATGTGCATGTATTATGCTATGTTCACATACACTTTTGGGCTGAGATAGGTCCCTGCCACAAACCTCACCCGGTCTGGAAAGTTTGCCTTGATTCAGGGTGATTTTTTAGTCAGACAAGTAGACATGCAAAGTTCAGAGCCCACATGAACTCAGCAAAGACAGGATGCATTTGAATCTAACATTTTGGTTTGTGTTTTTGGCCTTCAGAATTTCATTTTCAGTGAGACACAGCTCAGCATTTTGTCACAAAATTTGATATTCACTGACCTGTCTGTGCAGGAGAATGAATTTATGGGGGTCCTCATCTGCCCAAGGAGGAAGCTGCACATCTCCTAGTACTGTGCCATCCTGCATGCAGCCTGCAGGAATTACAAAATGAGAAATAAAAATAAGACTCAACACATTGTAAATAAAACAACTTTTCTAAAACACTGAAGTCAAAGGAAACTGAGGTGATTTTTAGACATGCAGGTTTAGGTTCAACATCAATTATAGTGACATAGAACACTGCAGAACCAATATCTCCTTGGATTTCCAATCCAGTAATAAAGCATTGAGATGTTCTAGTACCCATTGCTAATACAGTAAAAATCAGGACCGCTATGTCTATTGCTAAATACTATATTTTCTGGATTCTCTCTGACTGTCCATCAGTTATGCAGAAAGGTCTAGAGATAGTATACATTCAGAAGGGATTGTGATGCTGGTTGAAACCAGGGAGAATATATGAAGGTTCACGTGACTTGCTCAGAACATTTCATGATGATAGTAAGGACATTGTCAACCAACACCATTTTACAACCGACCCATCTCCAAAGGTCAAATTAATATATTGTTCATATAGTTGTGATAATGCAGATCAAATTTTCGAGAGCAGACAACTAGATAGTTTATATCAAAACCCACCTTTGAAAACGTGTGATTCTTTTGCTCAGTAACTAACAGGAACTACCCCTTTTGATCTAGAAACTTGGTGGTTCATTTACATATTAGAAGCTTGCATTCTTGTAGCCTTATTTCAGTAAAATATGATCTCTCATTGCTAGAGAGTTATATGTTATATGTGGGGTTTTTTACAACATAGTCCAGGGACCAACTCTCAACATGCATCTGGATCTTTTCCCTTGGCCAGATGCTGAGGAGCAAAAGTGGAACATTGAATTCCCTTCTAGAACTTACCAAGTTCAAAGTGATTTGCATTGGTTAGGAACTCTGGCAAGTAGAAGAATTCAGGGGTGAGTTCCCTGACATCACTCATGTTGTCTCTTGATGCTGATTCCCATGTGCTCTTGACACTGTGAAACATTCTGTCTGCAACATCAAAACTCCCACCCTGTGTAATGGAGACAGACACGATGACTGAAGTGTGAATATGCTGTTAAATAAAAAGCAGATGCAGAATCTTAGCCACTTCTGCAATAATCACCTTATCACATGTTTGATTAGGTGATATCTCAAGGTCTGTTCCAGCTCTATTTACTGTTATGTCCTATTAGGGGCTGTCTTAATTCTGATTTGTAGGTACATAGGTTGAGAATACCATAAAGCTTGGAGTCTTAGCATAACTTGCAATAACACAGAGCAGAAATGTTAATGGGCAGCCTGAGACTATCATCATAGCCATTACTAATGCCTCTGAAGGCAATTAAGTCCTTTCATCACAAAGTGATTTGCAAGCATTGAACACAACAGCAGTGTTATCACTTCACTTGTGACCCAAACACTTGTGAACTATCTTATGTGAAATAATCCTGAGAAACCACTCTGAGAAAGAGGATGGGCAGGGGGTGCCAGTGAAATAACTGTCATCAGATCCAGAGATCCAGGCAAACAGGAAAGGCCCAGTGGGCAGGAGCCTGCAGGGACTATTCATTCCTATGGGAAGGAGGGACAGCATAAAGAGGGAAAGAAAGGAAGAATGGCTGGGTCTCATGCTGAACTGGTGTGTAAGTATCCTGGTTTGAGTGAGAACAGAACTAATACTATGCAGTGATTTTACTTTTCAGCTCAGTTCTTCTATCTAACTGCACTGTCTGAGGTCAGCAGCCTGTTTTCACAGGCAGTGTCTGCTGCTGGCAGTGATAACAGCCCATGGTTAGAGTTACTACCAAGGA
>JANHGN010026640.1:26347-37702 GCA_024605025.1 Megaceryle maxima | reverse complement strand
GGAAAGGGAAAGGGAAAGGGAAAGGGAAAGGGAAAGGGAAAGGGAAAGGGAAAGGGAAAGGGAAAGGGAAAGAAAAAGAAAAAGAGAAAGAGAAAGAGAAAGAGAAAGAGAAAGAGAAAGAGAAAGAAGAAAAAAAAAGAAAAAGAAAAAGAAATAGAGAAAAAAGAAAAAGAAAAAGAAAAAAAGAAAAAGAAAAAGAAAAAGGAAAAGAAAAAGAAAAAAAGGCCATCACCACAGCAAAGCACTTGAAAAGCTGCAGGAGGCATATCCAGCCCTCACGATACATACTACAGATTTCAGCAAGACAGTTCTTAAAAAAATACACTTTTGATGACCTGTCCTCCTGGTAGACTCTGATATAAACCAACATAGATTAGATAAGTAAGGGTGACAACTGCCTGCCACAGCCTGTCTGTGCTTCTGCATCACCAACTGCTTGCTGAAGAGGGCAGTCAAGAAATTAGGTGCTGCTGTATACTGACCAGCTGGGAAAGATAAAGACAAAGTTCAGTTTCCATGAAATTCAATTCCATGGTGAATTCTTTTGGCACCATAAAACAGTGCCAAGTTCAGAATAAGCTAAACCAAAATATTCTTTGGGAGCAATCTCTCCACTTCTCCAGGGAGCTGATCCCATGATCCATATCATTCCCCACCCTCCAGAATGTGTGCGTCCTCATCTGATCCAGGAATACTCTTTATGCTACCATAGCTACCAAGTGCTTGCTACTATGCTACCTCCAAGTGCTTGCCTGTAGCTGCATTATTCTATGGGCACTTGGGCTTAGAACAGCTACCATGAAAGTCTCATCTGCCTCAAAGTCAGAAGCTTATGTTCAGACAGGTTGTAAAAGATAGTCTAGATGTTTACACAACTCAGCTCTCACAAGACCAAAACTAAATAATCCTTTAAACAAGATCATTGGGCATCAGTAACACTCCCATTAAGATGTTTTCACTAAATTCAACAGTCATAACATAGAGCCTTCAGTGAGCCCAGAGTCCACACAGAGTATACAGAAAATATTGAAATAATTAATCCCCCTTCATTACACAGCTACTATACTGTGCTACATGGTTCATAAGAAGGTGTAGGAGGGAAGCTATCTTGGCCTCTTACCTGCAGAGAACAGAAAGTCTGGGTAAATGGCTCCATTCGGACCAGGTAAGATGCCACTATAATTGCTGATGAATAGTGAGTACAGTAATGGCACTGGGCTGACAGGTCTCCTGGAAGTTGGATAAAAATCAGATTCTAGTGCAAAATATCACCATTTCAAGCCCATAGCATCCAGTTACCACAACACAACTAAATAAGGAGCAAGTCTTTTAAAGAGATATGTTCAAGGATCTGTGAACAAATGCACAACTTGCATATTTGAATTGAATGTGCAGTTATTACCATCTCTGTATGCTCTTGTTTTGCCTTCCATCGTTCATTTTCTGAAGAATATGGTCTTTAAGTTTACAGACTATCCCTTTCCCCATTAGTACCAAAAAGGTCTTGATGTCCAGAGGTCAAGAGCCTCAATGTCCTGTTTCCTTTTCTTAAAGGAACTGTTAGCTAAAATGCTTGCAACAGTCTTGTTCATGCAGCTTAACTAACACACAAGACTAATGTGTGCAGCTTAGCCAACAGTACAGTCTTTTTTAGGGAACATTGCTTTTTTGCTGTAGCGTCCATTCCTGCCCAGAGGAAGAGAAGAGAATGCAGCTATACAAGGCATGTAAGGTAGTGCTTGCAGGAGTCATTTCTCTTTGAAACCTCAACTATATTGTATCTAGAAGTGAGAAAATGTCTTGGCATGGTGCTTCCCTCAGCCACAGCTCTGCAAAGTTTTTGGGTGACCTTTTCTAAGGGATTCACCAATATCATCAAAGACCTGATGGGACTCAAGCCTTTGCTGTATGTTAGTCTCCTAAAACACTCACCCTCACTCTTCTCCACCTCATTGTAGCGCTGGATAAACTTGTGTTTCCGCTCTATGGTCTGCGCTCCCATGGGCTTTGACAAATCCCGAAATGTATGAGGATTAGTAAGGTTTAGAGTCTGAAAAGTAAAAGCAGCAAAGATGTAGATTTTTAGATTCCTGAGTCAGACATCATGACTACCTCAGTGACACTGGACAGTGGGAAGGCTGTGTTGGAAGTTTCACCTGTACAAAAAGGTCACAGATTCAGTACTAAAACATACACCTCCAGAACTGGGATGAGACTTGGAAAGAGTGGCAGCATGTGCTGCTGACAGGACAGCATATACAAGGAGCTTCACAAATAAAGGACCTGTCATGTTGTAAATTGCTTTCAAGGTTTCTCTCTCCAAACCTCTTTGTCAGCGGTCACAGAAGCCTGTTCCTGCCTCCCTGTTGAGCCAATGCCTCGTGCCTTTAACAAGCTATGTATTTAACAGATGTTCATCCATCTTTCTGAGGCAGAACATGACCCTCAGCACACTGATTTGAAGGTTAGGCTAATCTATACAGAATGAGTACAGCTCATATTAACTATCTCAAATACTGAACCTGTGCTCTAGACCCCTCTGACTCAATGGCATCATTCAACAAACCTTTGTATAGTTGCTATCATAAAAAGCACAGAATGCTGCAGCAAGCACTGACCTTGGAGTGATAGTCAGCGAGGATCCATGGAAACACAGGATACTGCATGTAATCATTGTAGCTGCGGCCTGCCAGTGTGTTCAGATACATGAGGTAATCAAAGTTACTGATCTCCCTCTTCTGCAAGGGAAAGGAAACAAGCATTAAAATTTCCTAACTCCACCCCTGAAAACCATGCCTTGAAGGCACCCTGAGAGCCCTTTGGTTCCCAGATCCACCAGGACAAGAATTATAAATAGTGTAATCAGTCATCCAGTGCCATTCAGATCAGCACAATATCTCTTATATAACAATCCATTCAATAGAATCTGTCTTCATTCTGGTTCTTCAGACAGGCCATTTGCATTTATCTATAATCACACAGTGCTTTTATGCCGTATTCGCACAATAGAGCACTTTTTCCAAATTTAAAGTGATGCAAATGCATACAGTCTGTCTATCAGAAAATCTTGGACAACTGCCTGTACAGAAGAGGCTGCACAAAGTGCTACATATAACCAAGAAGGTATAGATTTCTTCAATATGTTTTGGGTCAACAAGATCAGGGATACAGGAAAGTAAATGCATCTCTCAGCTCCGCAAAACACCTAGGAAAACAAGAGGTACATTCATGTAGATGTACAGGTGATCTGTGAACAGTCATCCAACTAGGTTGCTCTCTCTGGTCTCAGTTTAAGAATGTGCATAAAATCACACTTAATCTGCCAGACAGTAGCACCATATGTTTCACAGCAGGAGGAGCAAAACCTCTGCAATAACCAGATATAAATACTCTCCTCCTCTTGCCAATAACCTCACGTCCAGCAGCAAGAGAACAGCTTAGGCCTCAAAATACATACTTACACACACACAGCTGTGTGCAGACACACAGACAGGTGCTGACATTCTCTTAACCATGTGCAGCCAAGATTTAGCTTACCTGCCACTTCTGGAGCATTGTCTTTTCCCCTCCCGAGTGTTTCCTATATGGAACAAACATTTGATTGAAATAGCCTGCTTCAGAGTAATAGGAGAAAGTCGACACATTAATATTTATGCTTCCTGTGCCCCTAGATCTCATCCCACAGAAATGAGAACACCAAGAATAAAAAGATGTTGAGATTTCATCGTTGACCAGATAATTCCAAAATCAATGTCATCGGTTAGGTTAGTGCTGAACAATACAAATTTCAGTACTGCTTTCTTGGGAAGGAAATATCGGCCTGATGTACAAGGATGGGCCAGCTTCAGATGGCTGATGAATTTATCACTCTCAGTCACTTCCTGTGAGATGCTTACTCTCCCTAAGCTATTTGCTGTTCTGCTCCTGAATGAATGTCAAATTGTGATATTTAATAAATAAAGAAAGAAAAAAACAAACAAAAAACCCAAAAAAACCAAAACAACGAAGTAGGGTGTTAGTGCTAAGGATGGATTCTGTTTGCTCTATGATATTGCTGCAAACTGTGGCAGTGATGCCATGTAGTAAACTGCAAGAATTCAGAAGCTGACTCACAGGCAGAGAAGATGTCCTTGTATCAGAGGCAGATGGACAGCTGGGGACAGCAACCTCCTCAGCTGTTCTCAGCTAAGCCACATACCTAATCAGTCTGCACTCATCCCACTGTAGAGCTAGAGTGCTAGTGACAGGTACCATTAAGGCTGTCCATTTCTATTCTAAAGCCCTATTCTCTCAAAGGCTCACGCTTTTTTGAAGTGTTCTGGAAATGCTGTCTTGAAACAGAGATGTCTTTGTCTCCATATCAAAGATACTATTTTTCCACAAAGCACTTTGAAACAAATATAGTCCTTAAAAAGGACTATATTTTAATATTTTAATAATTTTTAAGTAAATTTTTTTTTTCCACTTTCTTTGTTCTCAAAATGCATTTTTTCACTGAAACTTTAAACAAAAATCAAATCAGCTGAAGACAGATTCTAAACAGGGTAATTCACTTGAAAATGTGAAAGGGTCAAAGATTCTGAGAAAACAAAGTCACATTTCAAGTACACTAAACTAGAAGGTGTTTCATTATCGGAAGGCCATGGATTTCCTCTTGTCAATTCCTGAAGACCAAACTGAGACAAGTGCCAGCTTCTGGATTAAAGAAACTTTTGATCTGCTGAAGTAAATAAGTTTACTGACATTATATGATATAACTGGTGGTAGGACATGCTTTTTCCTTTGAGTATACACCTTTAAACTAATCCTAAGGCATCAGCTCAGAGACAGGACTACTGACTAACTGAAGAATGAGGAAATCTGTTCAGCTATAGATTATAAAACTGCTACAGGAATAACTAGCTGCTATTTTGCACTCTTGTGCTCGGCATTGGAACAAACTAGAAATCAACAAAGCTAGGCTTAAAACAGCTTCAAAGATCTAAATAAAACACTGGAATGGTCTATGATCATATAAATACAGTTCTATGAATTTTCAATAATAAACTCTTGTAAACTCCCTCTCATGATTATGAATCATTATTTTACTGCCTAATAATTCCTGGACCCGTTAATAATGTACATAAAGGAAAAACATCATGGTTTACTCAACACAGCATTGTATTCCTTGCTTAGGCACTCTTAAGAGAAAAGTGTGAATCTGGGGGGAGGATTTTGCATAGCCTAAACAACAACCTCTTCCATGAACAAACATAAAACCCAGGACCAATTCTAGCACATGGTCCACAACTCCTAACCTTTGTTTAGTTCTCCTGCTAAGAATATGAAACCTAACAATTATAGTCTATGTTTATAGAAACCAGGCTACACAAAAAGGTGTAGCACATATCCAATATGGGAAAATAGTATTTTCACTCTTTGTCCAAAAAACTCAAACCAAGACAATACATTATATGATGGTCTAATTTACGCTCTGTAAATGAGAAGAAAGTCCATTGATTAGAGAAGACTTACGGTGTTTTTGCACCTGCAGTTTGAGCTGCATGTGGCTCAAGAATGTAGGAATTCTAAAGTAGAAAACAGGTACCATGAGCCCTTTAACATTTCATCCCTCTTGCACTATATGTAGATTTCACAGAGCTCTGCCCCATTGCCCTTTGTAAAGTTTCCAACAGATATTTGGAATCTTAGAGAGAATATCTCAAAGGGGTGGAACAGGATCAGGATTCTTGGCATTATGTGAAATGCGGTTGCATTAGGGTGTTTGTCACAGAAGGATCAAGTTAGGTTCTTCATTTCCACAGGGGCAGACTGACTCACTAAAACTGCGCAGGTTTATTTTGGATTTATGGCTGAGCTAGACAGCAGAGGATTATGTAGTGTAAAAACCTGCTCAATCTATCAGTCTTCCAACATTTAAAGTGGGAGCATTGTAAAATACTATACACAGGACTAAACTGGGCCAGTCTGTATGTGTGTTATTCAAATATATACAGCATATGTTGACTTGTGGGTGTCATGACCCTCTAGTGGGACTCTTGTTCTGCTTGCCACAACCCCTAAACAGCTAATAAGGACTATACAAGGGTCAAAGCAATCCTCTGCTGACTTTGGAAGCTGCTACATAACTCAAAGAGGTTGATGAGTTTACCATGATATGAAACTATGCAAGGCTAAATGTAGTCACTCCTCTGTAAGAGCCATCCTTCTGGGTCTCAGATGACCAGGCAGGTTGCCAGGTCCTCAGGGATCTGGAATTCTGCATTCTCCCTTGTCGACTCACAGGGACGCAGAACATGAATTGCATTACAGGCAGCTCAAGCCTATTCCTCCTTTCTCTTTGGTAATCAATCAGCGTTCCTCCAGCCAACACAGCAAAAGCTCAAAGTAGATCAACTGCAGCTACACAACCACAGTAAGTGCATTTAAAAAATAAATAAATAAAGGTTGATTTGGAAAAGAAAGAGAAGTGCTTTATAAACGTGAATAAGTAAACTTAAAGATGGAATGAAGTTATGTGAAGTCAAGAGAAGTACCTATGTAACTGTCTATATCTAAATCTATAAGGCATTTGTAGGGCACTAGCCACAGCAGAATCTAAGCATGATGCATACTAACGATGATCCAACTTTAGCTATATGATACATAAGTGATTTATTAATCCCTCTTCCATTAACATCAGACTATGATCTCACTTTTGTGATAGCCAGTTCTCTCCATTTGCTAGAGACGGGTGGACCTCAATCCATTTGGAGATTCACTTCAGATGAGATAATCTCAAAGGATAAGGTTTGCCCCCACTGAAATGAATACTAAAACTCCAATAAACTTAATGTGTTCTTAGACTTCACAAAGCTGCTTTCATTTTCTTTTTGTCTTCCCTCCTCCGGCCTTCTTAAGTCTGCAAAACAGGGCCAAAGTTCTCTTAAAACCATTTTTCTTAAAGAATCTTAGCAATTACTAAAAATGTTGTGAGGAAGATTCCCTTACTGGTAAGCTACAACCTAGGTCAAAGTCCTTAAAAGAGGAAAGAAGACATCAAAAGAAACATCAGCTTTCCCTGTGAAACAATAAAGTCTCTCTCAAACTCAGAGAGGTGTTAGGTTAGATTACTTTAGAATAAAGGTAAAGCATCCTTCTTGTCTGATTGTACCAGTCCATCTTCTGTGTATTCTTACTCTGTGCTCAAAGTATAGAGATAGAATATAAAATTTATAAACAAATACAATATTATAAATAGGGATTCTTGAAGTAGGATGCCTTGAAAGGGCTAGAAAGTGAGAAATGAATCTCCCTCATTTACACAACACTGTTTGCACCATGTGTATTCACAGGCTTAAAACAGACAATAGAATAACATTTCCACTGTGGAAATGTTGCACACAGACACACTTCAGGTCATGAAAAATAATCAAGTAAATTCAATTAATTAGTTTTGGTGAGCAGAACCAACCCTGGAATCAGGCAAGTGCATCAACATTATTAGCTTGTTTATGCCAATAATATCCCACATCCATTATCAGCAAGAGCGGGACCTCAATGTTGTGTTTCCTGCAAACAATACCTATCACAAAATACACAGCTATTTATCTTCCATAGTTCTTTTTTTCCAGGTATTATTTTGAAATTACTGCAATCAGTTACTAAAAGCTTGAGCTTGGTAGCCCCAGCCATAGAGACAAAAAAAGTAAATTCACATGCTACAAAAGGAAAATGTTGTACCAGTAGCACTTCTGAAGGGTGACAGATGAATATAAACTGCAGCTCATATCCTCTCTGCTGCACTGCTGAATAAGCCTTCCCTCCTGTGTTCATATCTATCCAATTTGGCTCATGCTAAGGATGATGTCACAAACGTTGTGAGTTTTAATACACACATACAAGTATCTCATACTGTGGAAAACCAAGTAGAATGAAATAGCCACATGACTAAAATGGACAGTTAAAGCAATATTAGAAGCTGACAAACAGCTTCTAACAAGGTCCAGATGCTTTTACTTTCTGCATAATTTGGAATCCAGACACTGCATGCTGTTCAGTTCTTTTCCCTCAGCTTGAACTTGCATGCTAGAACCAAGCATTATGCTAATGATCTCCAAGGACCTAGCATTCCTGTTGCCTAGAAACACAAGTTTCACAGGCTTGGAAGGAGAATTGAATAGGAAGACCCTGCAACTGGGAAAGTTCTTTTCACCACTCCTCCTCCCCACACTCACATACACAAGTTTCTTGAAGGACTGCCATTTTCCATCAAGGAAGTACAATTCAGAATTTGCAGGACTGTGAAAAGGAAATTGTCCTGTGCTCCCTGCTCATGGGTTTATTTACAGACTGAAAGACTAAATCATTACTCAAAGAAGAGTGTACAGAGGACAACTGCACAGTAACAGACCATCAAGGCTCATCCCACACTACTGAAAAAAAAAAACCAAACGAGCAGCTTGTGACAACCTCAACTTCTAAGTCTTCCTAGCTGCTAGCCGGTAAGATCTTATTCAGGGGGCAGTCTGGGAGAATTACTAACATGAAAAAATATTTTTGTTTATTTTTTATGGGTCTTGGTTTTAAAAGTGACCTTACACTGTGTGATAACACAGTGGCTCTGAAGCTATCCAGTAAAGTAAGAAAATTAAGGAAGAAAACCTTTCTCTATTTGCTCATCGCAGTATTTAGTCTAAACCTGCCTGTTAGCAAGAGACTGCATTTAAGATAGTCAGTGAATTAATCTCTCTTCCACAATAGTTCGTATCCAACAACAAAGAAATAGTAACAGGGTTGTAGGCAGGGAAGTAAAAACCTACCCTATCTAGAACTGCTTAGCTTTGTGAAAAATCATTTGCTATAACGAATGCTGGTTTTAAGCTTTATATGAAAGTATTTCCATAGAGTTATTCCATGGGTGAATCAGAACATGTCACCTCACTGCCTTCCTGCTGCCAGATGAGTGCACAGCACATAGAGTTCCACTGGGCTTGGCAAGTCTGCTCTGCAATACACAGACTTCCAGCAGGAAAGACAGGAAATTTTTCTCACAGACTAGTTCAATATGGGATCAAGATGGTTCTGTGCAGCTTTGGGTACAGTGAAGTAGAAAGCAGCAATGTATGCAGAGAAAAGAACAGGCAGAACCACGGGAGGTTCTGAGAAGGTCCTGAAAAACCCAAACAGTGTCACAGCCAGAGGCCTGTACTACTCCTGACAGCTCTATGCTGAGAAAGTTAGAAGAAAGGTTCAGGTAGATGGAACTGTATGATCACGGTCCAAATCTGTGTTCTTCTAGGATCAGGTCTCCTTCTTAGGAGAGGTTTAAGACACAGTAAGTCATGACTCGGCCCTGTGCAAGTGCTTAAGTGCTGATAAGGTGTAATCTCCAAACCTTCCTTGCCTCAGAGAGACACTGACAATCCTAATCATGATGGGCAAGGTCTGTTCTCTCCCTGTAGCTCCCAGCAACACAGAGCACCACAGAGAGCATGATACCCTTGAAACTCCTTTTCTATTCATTTCTGTATCAGGTCAACCTCAAAGCTCTTGGCATGTGAAACTCTAGGTTAGCCCTGGGCTCTCAAAAGCCCAATCCAGACCAAAGATTTTACCTCATGTAGATAAAGAGAGAGTTTTCTAGTCAAGATCCTCTATACAAGATTTTCTATACATGGAAATGCAGCGCCCCCACCCCTGGGCAATGTCTGGTCAGCCATTCAGGGTGAATCTGGAAGTGCAGTTTGGATTTAGAGAGAGCGAGTAAAGAGTTCCCTCTTGTCATCATCATTTTTTAGGTACTAGGGCAACACATGTACCTCTCTGCTACCACAGGAGATGCACTGAAAGCGTGATATTGAACAGGCATAATTAACATTGTTAACATTGACTCCTATGATTCCTGAATTTTTATTATCAGTGGCTACAAAACTGGAGCCCTCTTATGCAGAGCTAACAAAAATGAAACATGTCTAAGTAAGCTCCATTATCTCCAGCTACAGTCCTGTGAAACACTGATAATTAGTTTATAAGAATGCAGAAACAAGAGAGCTATTCATCCTCTTCAAGTTGTCTGGTGTGATGCAATGTCTCTCCAGACATCTAATGCTAATCCCTATCTCTGGGATTGCACATCACCTTTTTGTAAATTTAAAACGTGGCTTTAACTTTTAACTCAAAGGAAATAGCACTTGGAAAGTGTGAGCACACCCTGGAGACTCAGGTTTTCCTATTCAGTGCAGCTTAGAGGTCCACTGTAAGATTTAAAAAAAAAAAAAAAACAACAAACCCCAAACCCAAAAAACAAAACAAAACAAAACAAAACAATTCTAACTAAAGGAGGCATTTAAATCTCTTTGAAGTCTGGGCATTACCTAATGCATCATACAGAGGTCTGTCTTCAGGAAAATTACACTGATCTGTTTGTTGGGACTTCTTAAAAAGGTGCAGGTTCAACCAAGTTGGTGAAGTGTATTGACAGAGAAACACCCAAACGGTTAACAGTACTGTTATTCCTGACAAGCTCCCAGAACTCAACCTTGTACACCAGGCTCCCTCTAGCGCTCCTAGGCACGCACAGCACAAAAGGACACCAGCACTGGGAACCAGAATTTAACAGCTGCAGAACAGGCAGGGTTTTGGGATAGCTGTTATTTTTAAGAAAGGAAACAGTTTTGGATCAATGTTTTCCCTTTGGATTTTAAATGGAAAGCAATAGAAAAAAATTTACTAGGAAATGAACAAAATGCTTTATTTCTGAGATTTTAAAAGATGTTTCTAAAAGCATTTTAAAAGAAATTATAATTTTGAATGTAGATTTTTCCCTTGAGGGTCCCTTTCATATTTTAAAGGCATATTTGGCTGAAAAGCTTCAATAATCAAAATGCACTGTTTTGGTCAACTCACTCAACACAACATTCAAAGAAAGAGAAAGTTGAACCCAAAAGTCACTAAGTTCACAATTATTGAAGGAAGAAGAAAGTCTTTTTCCATATTGCCAAAGTGTAAGGAAGCTACCCTATAGATCTTTTTCTGAAGCATGGTAGTCACCGTCTGTGCACCAGTAAGGTACTCAGGGTGCCCTGTACTAACAGTAGTGCTCTAGCATTTCCAGTGCAGCTGAACTTTATCTTCACACAATTGTCAAGAAGAATATTTCTTCAAATCCTTTAAATTCATTAATTGTAATTAAAAAAAAAAAAAAAAAAAAAGCACAACAACAAAAAATCCTGCTGTTCAGACCCTCGGATCCAGGGCGATGATAATCCACAGAGCAAGGCTGGGTGGCGGTGGGGCGAGCGGCACACACACACAAAAAATATTAAATCCACGGAATGACCTTGACAAATATCCACCCCACGCGCCCCACCCACC
>JANHGN010026640.1:0-26263 GCA_024605025.1 Megaceryle maxima | reverse complement strand
ATTATAAAATAACAAAGATTAAATTTTGGAGCATACCCTCAGGGCAAGACTGACCCCACTCTGCTGCTTCCAGGATTTTCTGAAGCATCTGCCTCATTACAGAACTCCTGGGAGGGTGGGTGGTAACTGGCAGAGATCCTCCTTGCTTTTGCATTATTTTTGGCTATGGCATGTAATTGAAAAGGAGCTGAAATGCCTTAGTTGTAGCCTGAGCTCCCCCTTCATGTATTTGCACATGATTAATGAGTAGCCAAAAAGCCTGAAGGGTTTGTAATGAAGCCTTTCTAATAGGGAAATGTATTGTCGACAAACCTATATTTTGTCCCAAACAATCATTCATCAAAGCTGCAATTTGACTCTTCACAATTAAATGCCAGAGTACCCAGACCCTCCTGAGATTAACCAGCTGTAACCCATGCTCCTCTCTCTGCTCTCGCTGAGAGGGACACTGTCATCTATTTCAAAGGAATTAGCCTGTTTCCTTTGTCACAAGCCATAATTAGCAGCTGTATTTGATGACCTTCGATTATGGAGATAGCGCAAACCTGAGACTACAGCGGACTAACACTCATACAGGCTTCAATTCAACAAAGCACATGCTGATCACCAATATGAGTCAAAAGTCCATCCAGAACACCTACACGTAATTTTTTTGAGGGCAGGTACTATCTATCCCACAGCATCGATGGGAAGACAAGGTTAGAATATCCAGAGTCTGCCCTTGAAAACACAAGAGACACTTAGCAAGGCTTGGTTTAACATGTCACTAAGCAACACTGACAAGGACCTCCTGTTGCAGCCTGCCTTGCAAGTGGTGGACGAACTGCAAGCAGACCTGGCAAATCTGGAAGCCCACTATATTCCCAAAGTCCTGGCTAAAACAAAACTCTTAATCATTTGCTTTAAATATTTAATCTTTCAATAATGTCCAAAGCCCAGATCTTAGGTCCATTAAACAGGATGCTTAACCAACCTGTCACCAGATGCCAGGCCAGTAAAGAAGGCAACCTGTTGGTCTGATAGAATAAGCACAATTTTTGATAGCTTCTTTTAGTGCAGTCCTTAAGGACTGGGTTGACCCACAAAACATTTTGCTCAGGTCCTCAAACAGCTAAGGGGTAACAACACATTAAATTCAGTTTCATTACACGCTGAGCTCAAATCAGTATACAGAGATGAAAGATAGCAAACTTCTCCCACTCATAATTTCACCCTGTAATACAATATAGGTGTTACAATGCAATAAAATAATCTTGCAAATTATTAGAATTTCAAAATACTTTCAGAAGAACTTCCAAAGTTGCAACTTCAGAGATTAAAGTCCTGACTTTAAAAAAAAAAAAAAAAAATTTATGAAAAGTCCAGTGGTCACACATTAATTTATAACTGTGTCATTATTTTGCTTTTAATTAGGAAGTAACAGCCACAGCTTTCAACAGCTTTACTGGAGTTCCCATACTTCATCCAGAGTCCAGTGTGTCTGTCTGTCTTTCAGTGGAGAGATGGCCAAGGGGAAAGCAAGAGGTCAAAAAGGGAAGAAGATCACCTTGAAAATGGCCAAAAATTCCATCCAGATATCTTTTGATGGAGGGCGCCGTCTTGACTTAAGCCATATGGGTATCACAACCTTCCCCAAGTGCATTCTGAAATTTGATGACGTGGATGAACTTGATTTGAGCAGAAACATGTTAAAAAAGATTCCGAGTAGCATCCAGAAATTCCAAAAACTGCGCTGGCTGGACCTGCATAGTAATCAGCTTGAGGAGCTGCCTGAGGCAATAGGTACACTTCAGAACCTTTCCTATCTGAATATATGCAACAACAAGCTGACCACCAAAAATCTCCCAGAGAAGTTGAACCTTCTCAAGAACCTGCATATTCTCAACCTTGGTTTGAACTGTCTTGACAGTATTCCCATCAGTCTTGGTGCCCTGAAGGAACTCAAGGAGATAGGTCTCTTTGACAATGCCTTGACTACCATCCCAAACAGCGTGAAAAATCTCCCCAAGCTCAAGAAACTGAATGCAAAAAGAAACCCTTTTCCAGATTCAGAACAAGAAGAGAATGCTGACTCCATTAAACGCATAGATAAGCTTTACTTAGTACAAGAGAAAGACCTGTGCTCTTCCTGCCTGAAGATGTGTCAGGAAGAGGGGGACAAGCTGAACAAGTTCAAGAATGTGCCACCTAGCCCCTCAAAGAAGCCAAGTTTTCCTTTACTTCTGACACCCAATTCCTCTGCAAAGGATAACCAAGAAGAATGGAGAATAAGAGGCAAAGAGAAAGAAGACACAAACTGAAATATGCCAAGGCACTCCACAAACTATATCCCATAAAGCCCAGCTCAAGCTAATAAAAAGCTGACCTGCTTCCTCCTTCCTTTTCCTGCAGGTGTCTTCCTTTAAAGATCTACTTAAGAAGCAGCAGATCTGTATGGTCTCTAAAATGAAATCCAAACAAACCAAAAGAGATGTATATTTGGGAAAGGGTGCATTTGGAAAAGAAAGGGCTATTTCCACCTGGGCCTGTTACTATGACATTTTCTCCATATTTGCTTTTGTTTGATCTTTTGTGTGTGCACATGTCCAGTGAAGGAATCTTCAAAAAGATAGGTTTTTCTAGTAACTCCACTCCAACCATGAGCCCCAAGCATTATTTCTGTTCATTTTCATAGGGCAAGACACAGTTAAACTAGTCCTAATAAATACCATTTGAAGGAAAAAGAACAGACCTGAGAACCTTCTTCTGCTGGTGGCTGCTACCAACCCCTCAGAGAATCTCAGACAGGCACTGTTAATGCAGGAACTGTGAGCCCATTCCAGTTCAGCGGTGGCCTCAGACACAAATGTTATGCTTAGGAGTAACTAAGCAGTGCAAACACAACACTTAATGCTAAAAAAAAAAGTGATGCTGTTTACCATCAAGGGGGCAGATTCTGCATAAGAAAGTTCTCTTGGGTTTTTAATGCTATACCTGGATGCAGTGATCTCTAACTTGCATGATAGAACTAGCACCACTATGTATGCTCATTATGGTTTACATGCCTCTGAACCTCCCTCGAAGGAAGGCATAGAAAGGAGAAGGGGTAGGGAAAATATCACTCTTTATAAGACTCCTGGCTACATCACTTAAGCAGTGACTAAGATCATGATCCAAGAGTCAGCTGGTGAACTGATGCAATCAAGTCTAGTGTCCCCACACTACTTTTAGTTTTGTGTTCACATGTGCACATGCGCGCCTGAGCACACATATTCACTTGCTCAGATCACATCCCTAGGGCAGAGAGTGCTGACAGCCTCCAAATAGCAATATACAGGTACAAGCAGTGAGCAGATTATAAAAGCAGTCAAGCATGACATGAGAAAAGGTCCCGATGGTGGCTATAGCAGCATATGGTGACGGTAAACATTTAAGTATATTTAAATGAAGAATAAAGTCCCAGGGGCAAAGTACTCAGTTGTCCAGTAAGAGCCTATGGTAATTTTTCAAATGGCTACAGTAGAGCCTATGAGTCAGAAATCCTGTACATTATTCCTATGGACTAGGTGGAAAAACTGATATAGTTTTTCCCTGAAATGCTACTACCTGAATGTCATACGATACATCAAACTAGTAACTACTACTTTTCATGCTTCACCTGGGCAATTACCAATAGTGTGTCTGGGGAGAGAGCCTATAGTCTGGCCTGCCACGCTGCCTCATGCCAAAGCTATGCCAAAGGTCGCTTATACTCTCAGGATGAGTAAGTTGCACAGGTTCTTCTCTCAGCCAATAGAGTAAAACTGAAGGTAGAGCTTTATTGGATTCAGGACAGGCTACTTTAGGCCTAGATATACAGCTTACTTCAGTCTCTGAGACCAAACGTGTCAAATGTTTCTCACTATAATCGCAAGCACAGCTAAAGCCCAAAACTCCCACGGTCATAATGCATCTTATCTCAAGACATTCTCACATGTTGAACACCCACCAAGCACAGAGAAAGGAAACCCTGGAGTGAGTTATTGGTTACTCCACACAGAACACACATCATGCTCCATAGAGTCACCCACCACCTCTGGCATAGGTTAGGCTGTAGCCAGATCAGGTTGCATAATGCACCTCATTGTCAGTGATGCAAGCTGATGGCTTATACTCAGAGGTGAAAATTTTCACTCACAAGACAGGTAATGATCTACATCAGGCAAAGTGAAAATTAAAAAGAAGAGTAAAGCAGAGACATAGGTCACAACATTGGGAGAAAACTTTTTTTTTTTTCCCGCAGTGTTGAATCTGAGGGACAAGTTGGAATCTCCACTGCACAGTTACAATAACATGCCAAAACATATGTACATCTATCACCGTCTGCCCTGACCACACAATAAAGAGGCCATTATGCAGAATCTTTATGCGTAACCTCTAACTTCACCTCACTGACTGTCTCTTTCCCACACCAACCATCTGTATAGAGTTTACCAATAAAATCATATTGAGGAGGTAAGAGTTGATTAATCAACTATGCACAGTCAGCTACTCAACACATTCTTCATGTCTTCATGCTGTGGATGCTGTACAGTAGAATGCTTTTCAGAGTTCTAGAATCATTAAAATAGGGAGCACAAACAGGTAAGTTTCTAGATGCTTCTTTAAGGTGCAACTTATTCACACAACTGCATTTGTCTATAGTTATCCAATGTTTCCTATGTTTTACCTTATATTCAGGGACTCTTCTGTTATCCCCTTTGACTTCAAAGCAGGTTGGAAAGAGCAAAATCTATAGAATACATGAAAGGTCACGTTATAATTATTTAAATGTTTATCTGTATACATTACATATGTGTATAATCTATATGATGTCCTGACAACAACTTTCTTCCTGGAGAAAGCCATGGCATTTCACTGAGGCTCTAACCTAGGACAAAGTTGCAATACAACACAACAAAAGCATACATTTAATAATAAAGAGTTGCTTATTGGCTGAATAAAAGCAAATTATTTCCCCAAACAGGACCTTGAATTGATATGTGGGGTTATGGACTCATGATCACATGGTTTAAGGTGCTACTAATTAAAGCCAGACAATGAGAACACATGCAGACATTTATCTAGCGAAACCAGCAGAAAAGGCTAACAACCCACTTTTCTCAGCCATTCCTATTTACTTTCACTGCAGGTTTATGATGTCAGACGTACCAAACCCTTGAAATGCATAGGCTTGGTGACCTTAAATGAGGGGCAATATAGGCAGCTGAGGATCAAAACCTTGTCTTGAACTGCCTCTGCAAGATTCCTCCAAGAGCTGAGAGTCAGCAAAGATAAGTACTAAAAAAAGCAGCTGGCTCTGGGGCAGAACCTGATGATTCTAAGTAGCTGCACTGTGCGGACAAATTAGAAAGGAAGAACAGATAAATCTGCATTGACTTTTTAAACAACATTCCATTAGAAATTTTCAGAGATTTCAGAAGCAGAAGGAACTCCTATGAGTGTTTAGGAATTAACAGTACCAATCTTCTGTCCAGGCTGCACAATTTATCACAGGAAGTACCAGGTATTGAAGTATTTTTCCTGCTTAACAGACAGTGGAAGTAAACTTAATATAACAGCCAGAACTGCAGTAGGAAAAAAAATGCAAGTTAAAGTGCAAATTAATCACTTTGTTGTCTTACATTCAAGTTCCATCAATCAAGACAAGCACATAAGGAAAAATATTTTTAAATTTTAACAGTGGAATTTTTGTTTAACTCCAAACCAAAGATAAGTCAGAGAGACAAAACCATTTTATTCCTAAAGAACTGGGAAGAAAACAGGAAGAAACCTTCTTTCACTCAGTACTGTGAAGTGAGATGGCTCTTATTTGTGAGAAGCAGCAGCACAGCTACAATTTCAGTTTCCTGGGATGCAGGGACATACAACATACCACTGGGTGCTAGAAGAATCCTACACATGCATTAGCTCCCCTGGTAAATCAAGTGCTATATAATGCTCCAAAGAATTCACAGGTCAGCAAAAGGAAAATTTCATAGCTCTGCTTAAGTTAACCTGTTAAAGACCAAGCAGCTGCAATTGAAGAAGCCTTTGAAGCAGTGCAAGCCAGAGATCTGAAGCCAGGATAAATGGGGCAATAGACCAGGAAGTGTCACCTGAGTGTTCCTGTTACTATGAAGTAGTGATTACCTCTTAAATATCTTATTTCGGTCACTGTCATGGAAGACAAGAAATCTGGAGTAACCATTTTTGAAGAATATTTCCAAGGCGATCTCCTGTAAAGAGAAATTATTTACTGTGTGAAGAGCTGCAAAGCAAAGCCTAGTACTGTAGAGTCCATCATGATTTTTAAGCCTTTTAAAACAAAATGCCTTGACTTTGTATCAGGTGTGAAGTGCAGTGAAATATGCCTAATATTCCCAATTTCTCCTACTGTAGGAATGGTCCTTCTGGGTTGACTAGGAATTCAAGTGCTGCTCTGAAGAAAAAACAAACTCCAGGTATTGGTCCCATCACCCATCTCCTCCTGTTGCTTCTGAAGCATTTTTATCTTGAAATCTCAGTGTGATTAACAAGTACTTATTTCTAATTAGGTGAGAAAGGTAACATGAAAAGGGGATGCTAAAGAAGAGTTTCTTTTAGCAAGTAACCATACTGCTTTCTAAATGAATAGTGACCTCAACAGAAATGCCAAAATAACTTCTCCTGACTAAATGCAGCAGATGAAGAGGGGGAGCTGATGACATTTTTCACTGAAACTTTAAAAAGTCAAAGTTGAAAACTTCATGCTTTTTTTTTCCACAGTGTGTCCACACATTGTCATGTTAGACAATTGCATATAATCCTATTATTTACTCAAGGAGTTGTTCTTTTTTCCCCAAGGTCAGTCAAATAAATCTATAAATAATGTGTAACATCTGAGAACACAGATTTGAGTTTCAATCCAAATGTGGCAAGTGCAATACAAATATAGAAAAACACTCATGTTAGGAACTGCCCCATACATGATGCACAAATGAAGTACAAAGCAGAAAGGTAATAGAAGAACAGCTATGACAAAAAACAGGTTGGAGCATGTGCTCTGAAGCTCAACTTCCAAACAAAGTCTGCTCAAGTGCTGACATTACAGAATTGGGCTGTGTGGTTTCACAGTGCTTTGCTCTGAGCTGGGTTGTGTGCATGAACAGGAGATCAGCTCTCTGAGGCACCGTAGTTGCCTAAACAGCTGATCCAGCTGTCCCACAGGGAAAGCACAATGAGAAGTTTTCTTCTGTTTCTGTTACATTTACTCAAATCAGTTTGTGGTATGGAGTCCAAATGCAAGAATTTGAGAGCTTGATGAAGTTACCTGAATTTTCAGTTCATTAATTGAAACAAAGTTAAAAAAAACCCACACCAAAACCCACAACCAAAAATATAGGAATATAGAAAGTTTTTATTACCAAAGGCTGATGAAGAAATGATGAAGCAAAAGCATTTTGAGACTCAAGCATAAAATCTTAACAGCCTCAGTAAAAAATTGTGAGAGTAGTTTTCAGTCACATGTCATTACTGCTGTTGCAGTTTTCCTTCAAATAACTGAGCATGGTAGTTCCTACCTGAAGAAGAAAGCGCATCAAATGAATCTCCTTTATGTCATGGTATGAATAGCGGGAACACACCTGGTCTCCCACAGCATGATCCTTATGACATAAGTTGAAAATAAATGGATCGTTGATGCTGAAAGAGAAAAATATAAATAAATTATTTTGAAATAAAAAAGATAGGAGAACCTTCATGAACACCCAAGTCCTTCCTAAAGAATAATAAAATTACTAAGAGATAGCAAGATCAGCTGGGCCATACATGAATTGGAAACAAAGCTAAATACTGAAGGTAGATTTTTTACTAGTTCCCAAATAAAATAAAGCCTGTAGAGGCTAAGGGTAGCTTTGGAATTATTTTAGTGTGTGCAAATAGGCAGGCAGCAATGTTTTAGACACACTGAATTCTGAGAAACAGCAAGGAAAGGGGCTGGGTGGAAGAACCTGAAAGCCTGGGTCAAGGGCAAGCATCATTTTGACACACAGCTACTATGAAGAGCAATTAATTGGAATAATTAAGCAATTACATCATTATTACTTGATTTGTGTACATGTACTCCAGTTGCTATCTACAGCTTAGCCCTCTGGAAAAACCTAAGCTTTTATTAGACCTAATCCAAACTATCCTTGAGTCAACTGATCAGATTGACTGATACTTGACTTAGTAAGAATCAGATGCAGAATGAACAATCGGAGTAAAACCACTGTTCCTCATTGTCCCACTGAGCTTTGCACATGAGCACACAGTATGCACAGAGCTAAGTCTAACAGACTCATTTTCAGTATTAATCAGTTTAAATCCTGAGTCAAAGATGATAGCAGTGTCAAAAAATAATTACAAATCTGTCTTGGAAAAAGAAACAGAAAACTTGAGACAATGAAGCTAAAGGCTCTTGTAATGTGTTCCATATGAATAAAGGATGTAAGCAAGAAAGAAACATTAACAACACTTTAAAAGAATTGAAAACCAGTCGTGTACATGTTAACTGTCCACCATCTCCATCTGTTGGAGCTAGGAGCTCTTGTTGCACTTCCAAAACTTGTGACCAAACACCTATGTTAGATACATTAAACAGTTCTATGAATAGATGGAAAGGACTGCAAACCTCTTACTGCACTTATATCCCTCTCAAACACCCCTCAAAGTTTGCAAATTCGAGGTATCCATGTGCCAATACTGAAGTTAACCAAGCAGATCTCTGGAAAGAAAGAATGACTTACCTAGACAAGCAGTGACGTGTACAGTAGACTTCTTCTAGAGGGGATAACACAAAGCACTCACAGACGTAAAAGTACTCTTTGCCAAAAAGCAGCACTCCTTCCAATGCTGTATGACCCTGCACAACTGCCACAGAGCACTTGAACGTGACCTAGTATGGAAGCAAGCATAATAAAGCCAGGAGTTGGTAACAGAGAAGACTGGGACAGCAGGGAGAAAGACCCAGTGATGCAGGAGGACATATGTTTGTACCAAAGCAGCTGCCATCTTGATTGACAGGTCTACGGGGATGCAGCCACAAAAATCTCTGGCAGTGCACGCCTCTGTGCTACTAGTAGTGGGAGTGTCTAACTCCCTTTTCCCCCATTAAATCTGTTCCTTCCCCTATTTGTGCCCATTTGTGCCTATATTTATCAACATCACTACAGAACACGAGGAGCTTGCAAATGTTGCAGGACCTAGCACTGCAAAACCTTGTTAGAAAGCAGTACTTACTATACAGACAGGGGGTTGAAACACTGAGGAACTGACTTACACAGTAGCATACAGAAAAAACAGTGGCATGTAATAAATATATATGTATTTAGAATACACGGAAAAGCCAAATACTTTTATTTAGATCCCAGTAAAATCTAAACTTAAAGAAATCCTGCAAATGAGTCACAGGGAACAATGAGCAAGGAAAGGATCTAATACTCTGGGTATCTATCTCACCATGGCCAGCCGAATCAGCATATAATGGATTGAATTCTCAGTAACACAAAATTCCTTGCATTGGCACTTTTCTATAAAAAAGGCATATTAAAATAGATGAATCTGTGAATCTAGTTGTCTTCAAGATTTAGTTAAGCATTCTGGAATAGTTTAAAAAAACCTCTTTGGCATCCTAAGAATATTAAAAAAACCAAAACAAACAAAAAACCCCACAACTTTCTCTTGAATAAACTTATTTGGCCCTTAAAATAGAGGAATTTCTAACCCACAATTCAGAAACACTGGGAAATTTTTAAAAAGTGGTCCTTCAGTCATGCATGCCAGTTCTTAGAAAGTTTGGTTTGGAAATTGACGAGAATTGATAAAGAAAAAAAAAAATTATTTTTTTTTTTTCTGAAACAGTTTTTATAGCTGATAGATGGTATAGAAGAAGACCAATATAGAGACCAGAGAAGCCCAGTGATCTGAAAATTGTGTGGGCTGCAAGCAACAAAGTTCTGATTTTAAATCAAGGAATAATTCATTGAAAAGAACTTCCATAACATTTAGAGACATGAAGTTCCTTATTTTTCTCATATGTTGATTCATTCTTCTATATATAATCACCTTCAAAAGAGCAGTCCACTGGTTAGTGCAGTCAACTGGGACAATCAAGGTCAACTCACTACTGTGTTCTGTTTGGACCAGAACTTTGAATCAGTATCTCCTACATGCTCAGGGAAGGAGGCAGGAGCTAATCATCTGCCTATGATCTCTGTCTCAGATGAAGCACTCTCTGTTTGCAAAAATCCCTTCAAACATTCATACTACCATAAAACACTAATGTTCCCCAAAAATCTTAAAACACTAATACTACCTTAGAGACTAAGCAAACAACTCATTGCTGAGCCCCCCCTGTAAATCAACATAATCCTGAACTACATAGAATCTGGAAGTGAGTGCAAAATTTTGCAAGCAGAGTCCACCTGAAACCCCAAGAACCAGAGGGCCACATACAGAGGGATTAGATCTCAGAGGGATTTAGGTAACAGGAGAAGTTTGCTGGTTCAGAAATCTAGTTCAATGACCTTGAGAGAATTAATTGACAAGTATAAGAAGCATCACAAAGTCTGTTTCTTCTTTTAGGATATCAACAATCTTACCTCTACTAAACTTCATAAGAACAAGGGTCCTATATTACTACTTCTGTGCATGCAGAAATGACCCACAAAAAGCATTGGTTCAGCTAGATCCTGTAAATTCTACATGATGATATGTAGAGTAAGTATGGTTCTCCTTGCTTTTTGCCTCGGTTCCTACTTCACTATTTCTAGAACTAAATCTACAACCTTCCTTGCCTCTGTGTCAAAATACTTAGGCTAACTCAGGTCAGCTGAAACAGACCTACACTGTGGCACAAGCTTTCAGTCTTTAATGTCATCATAACAGAAATATAATGGAAATAAAAATCTTGTTTCTACATTAATTTATTTTTACTGCAAATAAATTATTTTACCAAAAAAAAAATGTGGGGCTTAATTTTTAAATCAGTGGTTACACAGAAGGTTTTTCTCATTCTGAGGTTTTTGGGGTTTTTTAAATACAACCTTGGAATATTTATCTCTGTAATTTTTTATGAAAACCCCTTCAGTCTGTTTCCCTTCTAAATTATTTCTAAGAGGAAACTAACATTTTTCCATCACCTCTCCTGCAGATCCCACAGGAATGCCTATCTATGTGGGGCTATGCCAACCACAGAACTCAGAACTGGAGTGCCTGCGTACGTGCATGTCATTATGTGGTTAGAGGCATGTCTGCTTGCACTGAGGATACTGGGGAATTCTGAGCACATTAGTGAACCACAGGGTTTCCTAAAGTAATTAAATAGTAGAAAAATCACTTCTTCCCCAAAGGAAGGTAACTGAATATTGAAACATCAGGCAGTTGTGTAAAATAGCTAAATGGACGCAGAGTTGAAATCCAGACTTCTAAGAAATCCACCACAGCAAACCCAGCCCATATGCCAGAGATCATGTGTGTGTTTTTGGGTGGCATTTGGATTGTGAAGGAAGACTGCTCCTGACCACTAATATGATCTGGCACAAACAAGCACTTTGTTACTTCACCTAAAGCAGGACCAGAACACATTAACAGGACTTGAGAGGGGAGAGAGCACGTACCTCTCTTTCTCAAACCTTAAACTCTAAGCCTCAGTACATTCAGTCTTCTGTACCATCTAATAATAGTTACTGGTGCCAAATCCACTTCTTCAATTTTATGTTCTCACCTCCAACAGAATTAAATACATCTCCACTGTTAGAAATACTACAGGTCCTTGGGCTGAGCCAGTTTTTTCTCATTTGGAGAATAGGGCTCATTTTTATTCCAGATGAATAATAAATATCTGACAAAGAGAGGTACCAGGGAACCCCCACCAGGACAGTCTTGGACCAAAACACCAAGCACCCTGAAATTATCATAGATTAAATAAAAACTTTTTTTTACTTTTTTTTTTTTTCCAAAACAGAACAGAATCCAGTTCACCAGCCACTAGAATCATTAATCAATAAAGCAAACATGACATAAAATAATTTAATAATTATCCTCTAAGGTATTGCCCAAAGCCCTGTATCTCTTCATTGCTCTGTTCATTCAGATGCATGAGGGAATTAAAGCTAAAGGTGTGGGGTTTTTTCTCTTTCTTGTTTTTCAGAAGAGCTGTTTGTAAATGTTCCAGTTGCATTTAAGGGAATTGCCATAAAAGCGTATCTGCTCTGCAGTTCAAAAGTCAGATTTACAAAGGAATTACATTCCTGAAGATGCAAACAGTCATTACACTGGAACACACTTACCCAGGCCACACAATTTCCTGAACATAGTATTTTTACAGAATAAGGAAAAAAGAATGGTTATTCCAAGTCGGTTCTAAACAGTCCATCTAAACTATTCTGTCTCTTAGTAACAGAATCTTATGGAAAGAACTGTGCTAGGTATGGAGTGATCCTTGACCTTCATATACCATCTCAGCAAACAGTGGCTTAGAGACTTCCTGAAACCCCTTCCTTGTCCTCACTGCCACATCTCATGTTTCCCTATAAACACTCACAGCTATCTCTAATCACTTGCTCAGCAAAAGCTACAAAAACTTTGCACAATATACATAAGCAATGCATTCAGGTAGCACTATGTCAGGAATTAGAGATGAAACCTGCAGTTATATACTCTTTCTGCCCTTTCTGTTTTGTACTGAGGAATCCCAGGGTGTATCAGCTGCAAAGCACCTGTTGGTAAACTAGGGTCAGTGTTATTTAGGGCTGCAGAGTTTAAAACGACTAGGAGGACATGAAATCAAATACATTGCTTTCACATTTTTTGCTAGGGAAACAGATATGTGTTATCATGGCATGTGAAAGCAACACAGCTCCACCTCTCTGTGCCATTCACAAGACCTTTCCTGTAATGATTGTTAGTCTGCTTGCGGTTGAAGATTCATCTTACTTTGAAACCGTTGCACATGCATCTCATTAATCACAACTTAAGAATACATGACAGGTTCTTTCAGTCTCTCCCACTGCTCAATGACCAAAGGAAACTAAATCCACTTGACCTAATCTTTAATGGTAGGGACTCGGCTCAAGTTTGGCCACATCTGAACTGTTAGAAATGTTGGATCAAATTTCTTCTGCTCAGACTTGAGTGAAAACATTGCAATCACTAGAAAGAAAACCTTGTGGCTACAACTTGGCTTTAGAAGACCCAAGACACATTTCTTTTTTACAGGTAGTCTCCATTCACCCTCCCTCCCTTACTCTACTGGAGCAAAAACCCTATGTGGGAAGTGTTTATACCGCATGCATTTCTCAGGCTTTAACAACTTCCCAAATGCTGCAAGGAAAGAATATCAGATATTTGGGAGAAAGGGAGGGTGGCAGAAGAAGATTCTTGTATTGTACATGTTTGTGGGCACTGGGACTTTTGTCCTTGCTTTCTGTGATGAAAGCTGCCATTTGTCCTGGCCCATCACCAGCCTCAGGCTGACATCCCTCAGCTGATGATAGCATCTGGAAGACAGTTCTAATAAGATTGTGCTCATACCTCTTGCACACCCAGACATCTCTGTCTCACTCCAGGCTCCTCTCAAACAGAAAATGCTGCCAAAAACTAATATGAGCCCTTAAATTTCCCCTTAGGTCAGTTCACTCAAGTTCATACCCTTCCCACTGCTCCCATGACTCTCTCAGGAATAAACACAGCAAAGTCTGCCTCCTTTCTACAGAAAGCAACTGTTAGGGGACCAGCTGTGCTTGCTTGAGTTGGCATTTGTCCTCTGCAGCAGAAATCCAGATAGGGAAGTCAGAGTAATCATCTGCAATAACTTGTCCTTCTTTAGATGCTCCCACCTGAACACAGGCAGAATTTCACACTAAAAACCCTTATTACTGCTTAGCACTCCCCTCCTGTAGTGGGGTAGCCATTACAACCTCTGCTCCTGCAGCAGGAAAGGAAGAAGAGAAGTGGAGGCACAGAAAAGGGAAATAGCTGGTACCAAGGACTTGGTTTCACGGGCCTCTGCTTTGACCAAAACAGCTAGTCCCTGTTCCCACTGCACGTCACCACACGTCAAGTTCTTTACTGATGCATCCTTGCACTGGGATGAAACATAACAGTGCTCCCATGGAAACCGAATCCCTTGGTGTTTCACATTTTGCTCTCTACAGCTTTCTGAGGCAGGCGGAGAGTGGAGAGGGAGCTGTTGATCTCTTCTCTCTGGTATTCAGTGATGGGATGCATGGAAATGGTTCAGAATTGCACCAGGGGTGGTTTAGACTAGACACAAGGAAGCATTTCTTTACTGAGAGGGTAGTCAAATACTGACTGGAACAGGTTTCCTTGAGAGGTGGTTGCTGCCCCAAGCCTGTCAGTGTTTAAGAGATGTTTGGACAAATACCCTTAATATGCTTTAGCTTTTGGTCAGTCCTGAAGTGATCAGGCAGTTGGACTTGATGATCATTGTATGTCCCTTACAACTGAAGTTATTTTAGTCATTCCTGTGAGGTATGTGCAATACCCCTAAAAACACTGGCTTCAACAAGTGGATGCAGAGCTGCTGCACCATTCTGCTGGTCCTAGATGCTGAGCTTTATAGCTGCTCCCTCTTTCAGTAGACCTTGTTCTTTAATCACCTCCTTTCTCCCAGTTGTATCCCACTCCCTCTGATACATGCTAGTCCCTTCTATTACTCTTCTTGGCATGTCCTGTGCTCTCTCCAGACCCTCCTTCAAGGAAAGGCATTGTGCCCAGATTTCTGCTAGGCCATGCCCTCTTGTTAACTTCAGATTAATTATTCTAGCTGCCTGGATTTCTTACCATCTTGAATGACTTGCTGGCAAACAGATGTTTATGTTTCTCCAAAGTTCACAATTTTTACACCAAACCCATCCCTGAAGCTTTACAATGCTTTGTCTGTCTATTACATGCTAACTTCACATTAAGAACCTGGCAGGACTACTTTAGACTTGCAAAGATAAGGGAAGCAGTCTTGCAGTTGGGGGTCTCAGGTTTCAGATAGAGGAATCTAACCTCCCAGTCTCTGTAAGCCAGGGTTATTTAAAAGGTTGTCTCTGTTTTTTGGTAGGCAAGTTGATAGATTAGGTCAGGACAGGTTCCTATTTGCATTTCTCCTGCAAAACTCTGCAGCAACACATGCTGTATAACATTACTGACATCCCATACAACTTCTCCTTCCACGCCTATGGTGTGTACAATCTCATTATACTGAGGATGTATTACCAAGGATGTATAATCAAGCAGCCAGAGTATGCCAGTTCAGTACCTTTTGAAAGGACAGTCCTGACAGCAACATCTGTAAATCTGCAACTGCAGATATATTCAGCTAGTGAATTACACACATTAATTTGTGTGCAGTAAAAAACCAACACCCTGTGCTTTTGGATATACCCATAGATACTACATTACACACAGCACCAGTTCCAAACATTCAGCAATGAGGTTACAATTCCCAGCACTGAGTTCAAAGTCACCTTTGTCCCAAGCACACCAAGAACAGTCCTTTTGCCCACATCTGATGGGACCATCTGAAAGCAGGAAGGTGAAGCAACAGTGTTTCAGCTACTGACCTACGGTTCTCCTTTAGCCTGCAAACAACTGCCTTGACTCTTCATCCTGTCACAAGCATCTACAACTCCTCTAATGCCCTCTTTCTTCTTTAGGTACCTCCATAGAGCCAAAACACAACAATGGTCCTCTGTATCTTGCATTTCACCAGTTCTACATACAGGATTTTGGCTTTTAGACCTGCCTCTAGCAGATCAATGAAAGCTGATGGGGACTAGGGGAAACTGGTGTAGAGTATACAAAGAAAAGAACAGTGACGAGCTTCATATAACTGGAAATAACACTACATCGAGGGTTGGGTGACTGCAGAGGAGAGACTAGGACTGTGTGGGCAAGGGAAACAGGATGAGATCAAGAACCCTGAGAGCTGGAGGCTCTAATATGTAGGCGAGGAGAATGGAGCAGAGAGCTCGAACAATATGAATGCAGAGGCAGCTGAGAGGGGCAGAACAGATGAAGCTAAAAATAATCAGGAAACTGTGCACTCTCCCTTCCAAAGGCAGGGCTAGGACACAACAGTGGAGATCTGTGATTCCTTTAAAACCTCCTTCCTTTACAGGAGAGGCCCATAACCAGGATCATAACATATTCCTACTATTCCCTCCAGGTACCACTGTCGCAGAGGCCATTATAGAGGCCTGAAAGGCTCTCAAGTGCTTTCTCCAGCAGATGTCAATGTGATACCTGCAACTTTCAGCAGTTCTGCTATTGGCCTGCTATTCTTGGGAGGTCTGATAGAGGCTTCCATTTTCAAGCTTTAGGAATGTTACACAAAAGTGAAGAAAACATTATGATTGCAAAGTCATATCCTCAAAAGTCAGCCCAAATTCAGCCCCTTTGTATAAGCATTATGTTACCATGTAACTACAGGATTAAATAGTACTTTTTATAGAACCTGCTCAGGATGGACATATTCTAGTGATAAATTAACACTGTGTATGAAAGGTGACAACTAAATACTACTCTGAAGGTATGGACTTGGGCATACGTACTCTTCTCTTTGGGTATACTTCCACTCTATGTACTGGTAAAGAAGAGGATAGTCTTACGGTAAAACCAGCAAGTGATTATGTCATTAAGTGCTGTAATTGCACAGATCTGGCATTAATTTCTTCATTTCTGTCATTTCCTAAATTTGTTTTACTTTGTTTTACATTGAAATATTTTACTTTGAAATCTGGGAAATGTGTGGGCAGTTTATTGCATTAAAAAAAGCACTAAAGAGGACATATCTAAAGGCTAAACTTTGCATGGTCTGGGTGTTGTTCAAACACAAAAAGTATGACTGCTTCCTCATATAATCAGCCTCTGCTCTCTCAGGGACTAACCACTCAGTGCCTTCCTTTAGCCAATACTCAAACTATATCCATTTGCTTTCTCCTTTATAGTCCCTTTCTCTTGCAGTCCAAATGGTAAACTTACCTCATTTAAAAAGTTAAAATTATTTTTGCAGGAATGGCTAGAAATGTTTTCTATTCTAATTTTCAAGTGAGATAAAACTAAAGACTAGATGATATCACAACAATATCCCATGTGCATCGAAATTCTCCTGATTTAAATTGATGAGTAACAGACTGAGAACCAACAGACAATGTCAATAGCATTTGACCTGTTGCTTCTGCAAAAAGCCATCTCACATATCTGATTATGTACAAAGGTGTTTAATGGTAATTAAAAAAAAAAAAAAAAGAAAGCCCTGGGTGACAATATAAAGCAGTGATCATTTCCCAGACAAGGGCTATTCCTGTGTTCTAGAAATCAATCTAGCATCTGCCAAAGCATCACAATGACTTTTCTGTACAGTCTAGTAGATAAGATGGTTCCAGTTGCCTGCTTAAAGTGCAAACAACTCACGAGACAGCCATTTCCAAGGCAGGACCACAGCGCACTAAGTGAGCACAGGACAGCTAATGTCACCCCCTACTGCTTTTTTTAATACTTCTGTCATCTCGGCAGCACAGTGACTGTTGCTGGAAAAAAAACATGCCTGGCATATCTGACGGCTTCCTGCAGAGCTACATGGAGGAGAGACAGACAGCCTGAAGGCTCAAAAGGAGATCAGTGCACAGAAAACATGCCTCACATTTTCATGCCTGTCTCCTTCTACTGGGGAGGGGCTGGGGGGAATGAGGAGGGGCAGGGAAATGAGTTATGTTGTATAGACAGTGTACCAACAGCTCTAATAACATGAGGAAGTCATCTTGTCAGAAAGCATGAATGTGACCCCTGTTCACTGGCAAAACATCAAGAAAATTCACTGACAGTATTGAGACATTAAAAAAAATAATTAAAGAAATAGTCTGTATCTGTGTACAACTATCACAGAACTGTGATAGCGGAGTTTAAATACTCCTAGCCTAACCCTTGGCTTCCTCTATTGGATGCAAACTCTTAGGCCAAAAGGGGAATTGATGCCACTGGAAGAAACAGGTACACTGCAAAAGGTCAGAGAATGAGACCAGGTCTATTCTTCATGACAAAATGTCTCACAGTCCTGTGGGAAATGGCTCTGTGCTGTGCACAGCCACCATCAAGTTTTGGAGTCCCTGTTGTGGGGACTATACTGACAGCAAAGGACAGGTTGCTGGCTTTTGAGCAAAGGGATTAAACTGAGAACACCAGATCAAAGTTACCATCCCTGAATCAGTCACCCCTATTTAATCCACAGCTCATGTGCTCCCCCCACATTCCTGAACCAGCCTCTTCTTCATGTTAGGAAGAAACCTGCGAGAAGTGGACTCAGTCCAGTACAAGAACAAAGGATCAGCACCATTTTATCTATATGACACACAATGGAAGTATCAAACAGGAAGCAGGGGAAGTCTCTATGGCCTTAGAATGAAGAGTATGTCTAGTACTCATGGGAAAGCAGAGAAGAAAGAGGCATGTAAAGGGAGGAAGAAAACATTTTTTGGTATTCAACAGAAAGAGATTTAAACATCAGCAAACTAAAAACCTATACAAAATTGGTACACTTTTGCAGAGTTAATACATAAATTTAAACCAGCACGAGTAAAATTAGGGGAGCAAGACAGGAATTCTCAGTCTCACGATGTGCCATATCTTAGGCAAATTCAAACAATACTGTCACGTGGGTATGACAAAACCTTGGTTGCATGTCCAAACTTTTTAATGTTACTTCAAAGAGTTAATTTAAAATAGTCTTCAAGAATAAGTCTACATAGGAGTTCATACAGAGGCTGGAAAACTCTAACTGCTCTAAGGAAACTCATAATGATGATGTTTATTGTAGCCTGAATCCACCTGAACCACAAACTGAAAGGAACACATAGGCCTCTACATCCAATTTACCCTCTAAAATGTCACCTTCCCAGAGAAAATTTTCTAGTTCTTACCTTTTCATTTTCTGTAAATTCCTGCAATATAATTTGTCTCTCCACACACAGTTCTAAGAAGTCCTCTGAATGGAAGCTTTCATGCAGGGCAGGAAAGAACGTTAGCTGGTTACAATCCAATCCCTTCTTATCTATCTCCCTTTCTGCTCCATTTGTCGACAGATCCCCTATATCAGTATAAAAGAGATTACAGTTTTAGTGGCAGACAGATGACACCAAAAGAGTTAGCAATCTGGACTTCCACCCAATCTGTTCTACCTTGGGAAATGGCATTATTTATCTGCAAAAAAAAGAAGAGTCAAGAGATAAGTAAAATCTGTGACTTAAAGGAACTAAGACCAGGTAGCTGCAGTCAAGCATAATTCAAACTGAATTCCTATAATCACTGAAGAAAAATCATGAAAAAATCATGGAAATCATGAAAAACTGAAAGTGGTAGTTTTCTGGGGACATGCACTAAGCAAAATCTTAAGAGAATCCAAGGTGTGACAATCTACTTGTATCTTGCACAAACTGTATCCCAAGTTTTGCAAGTTCATGCAGTGCACACAATTAGGAAAGGCATCTTCAGCCTTCTTATTGAGGTAAACTGTCACCACTTTAATGCAGAACCTTTGTAGCTCTTCAGTCTTGTTTGGAGTCTAGAACAATGAGCTCCACTCTTACTTGTTTGCTAGGCACATTAACAAGTATACAACAATACTGCCTATTTCCAGCAGTGCACACTAGAAGCTTGACTTGAAGCAACCATACAGGTGGATGAAAACCACAGCCTTATATTTGGCTGACATTTCCAACTACAGTTCTTTCTCAATGTTCCTCCCCTTCTGATAAACTATTGACTTCTGTAACGTATTAAAATCCCCTCCCCTTATGTCTCATGTAACAGAAAACTTGGCCTTGAGAAATGAAAAATGTGGACATAATGACCACATTTTTGAAAAATCTGGCTCTATTTTGAATGCTGAAAAGTAATGTGACATGCTAATATTCTTGATTATTTCCTTCCACTCTCCATTATTTTGTCCACATCTTGGAAAGTTGAAATTCCTATTATCATTTTTCTGAGCCATCCATCACCTGGCTTTAGATACAAGTTCAGATGTAGAACCGGCGTGTCTAGTAAAATCAGGGGGAAAGTCTTCGGTTTTCTTCCGAAGTTTAAATAGTTGGGAGCTTTCCAGGTGCCTAACAATGCCCAAAGCTCTCAAGTTAGCTTTTCTGCTTTCAGATCTTTCTGGTGGCAACAAGAGAGCAAAAGAGTCTGTAGACAGTTTATATACAACCTATAACAATTGCATCTTTTTAGCCCAGAGTGATGAAAAGAAGGTATTTTTCACCAGTTGAAATTCTGACCTGGAACTTTATGCACTAACTTCCATTCTCTTTGTTTGTGTCCATTCTCTAGATGTAATTTAGCCCTAAAAGGTTACCTGGGTTTACTTCAGCAGGGGGAGTTGCTTCATTTCTGTTTGCTAGAACCTGAAAAGAGACGAGGTATGACTAGAATGGAATATGTAGAAAGGTAAACATAACTCAAACTTGTTACAGAAAAAGCCACAGATTTAGAACTATGTTGCAAATAAGCGCCATGGAAATTCAAGTAAACTCATTTGAAAGGACCCAAATGAACAATTAAATTCAGGAACAAATGCCAACAATTAAGCAAGAAGACTATGTTTTTTTCAAAGATGACCCTGCGTGAGGACAGCTATATGATAAAGAACATACCACTCAGTCTACAGAAAAAAGCCAGAAGCCAAAATTCACAAAATATGTCCTAGAGATATTCTGTAGTGCTTCAGCTTCTGGTTGATAGGATTTGGCACTTAGACACTAAAGAGACAGTAGTAAATACCCTATACAGAGGTCAATAATTAGTTCAAACCACTCTGATCATCTAGAAGTTCTAGCAGCCTGAGAGCATAGCACTTAATAGGACAGTGCAGCCATCTAACTGGACTCTGTTGCATAAATTGGAAAGCGCTATACCCATGAGATATTACAAATAGAAAATTACAGTCAGGTTACACTTTCATCTCTCTTGGGGGGATCTTATACCAGAGAAGAGGGAAAATCATTCTATTGATGCTAAACGCACTGTCAAAACTAGACATGTTCAGTGGTTTTTTTATGCATGGCAAAGCATATTGATGAGTAAGTTGATGAAAACAGCAGAAAGAGGTGAGTATAAAGTCACCAGCAACTGTTAAAGAAATTGTGTGCCTCCTGCAAAAGCTTCCTACCTCACTCTTCATCTTCATTGTTGCTGCTCGGGTGTTCACATGTTGAAACCTCCTCCTCATTCGTGAAGGCCCTTCATAACAATCAAGAATCCATCTTGGCTCTAAGGATCGTGATGCATCTCTCCATGGGCCCCTTCTGTAGAAAAGCTGCTCCTCAAGTATCATCCAATCCTTGGCTGCCTTGCTGTAACCACACTGCAGCATCTATGGGACAAAACCACTTTGTGCCACTTTCTGCACACTCCCCTCCTCTCATCCAGCAGCAGCACCACTCCAGTGATTCAGAAGGACCTACCCAGCCTACTGGATGGAGACACTGCAGACTGAACACTGCAGACCGAACACTGCAGACCCAGCAAACACAGGTCCAATTGATCACTGGAAATGTGCTGTGGGAGATACTGCTAGTCAAACTAAGACACAGTGACAAATAAGTATGTTGCAAACTTCAACCTCCTTCAGAGTGTTTGCTTTCATTAGAGTTCCACCTCAGATGCAGCGAGCCAGGAGAAGAGCATCACAGAGGTTTTATTCACTCAATTTTTTTCCATCCAACGTTTGTGGCAACTGGCAACAACCATGCTCACTGAAAACACCAAAAGTCTCAGTAAGAAGTGTACTGTGCTCCCTCCAAGTATGGCATGGATTTAATTATTTCTACTTAGAAGGTATGTGCAGAGAGTTGGGGTCACTAAAATTTCAATGTAAAGGAGAGAAGAGGTGAGAATTTCAAAGAGTGAAAAGTTTGTTCGTCTCTGATGGCCAGTCCTAAAACAGAAACATACTTCTGAGATTTTATTGGCTATGAGCTTGAGACCTCTTGAAAAGGTTTTGCTGGCTGCTAATAAAAAAGGTCAAAGACCTCTCTTTAATTTCTGCCACTGCAAGAGTGGAATAATTTATTTAAACAAAAGAAAAAAAGGCTTTTGAAGATAAAGTGAGGAATCTGATTGGTGAGTGATGCTATATCACAATTCAGTGGTGATGTCAGAACAGAGTATTAATTCATCAACTTTCAGCACTTCTTTGGGCATACTACCCATCTCACTTCTGAAATGCCCGATTTCTCAGGGTAATCCAAGAGCATCCTTTCAACAACAGAAAGCTGTTGCACTATTTTCCTGTTCTTTACCTGTATGTGGTTTTTGTACAAAGAAGCATACAGCTCCTGCCCAATTCTTCTGTACCGCTCCATACATGACACAAATCCCTAGAAGAAACATCAGAACACATTATCCCAAAGTACTGCAGGTGTAAACTGTAACAGGCAGAAGTAAACATTAGTTGCTCCGTCTTTTAGAAGAATAATTAGGGAATATGGCCTTTGATAAAGTTTGACAGCTCTCCAGACAGTATAGTGATGAGGCAATCAGCTGAGAGCAAGTTGCACACTTACACCAGAAAGATAAACATATTCATCATCTCAATAAGGGTCATTAGTGGAACTACTTAGAGAAAGCAATCAACAAATAAAATTTAAGACTTCTCCTTTTGGGTCTGAATTTGTACTGCAAGTAGCATAAAAGACAAAGTAGAGACCCTCACTGAGGTAGGGATCTGTTACAATATACCTGCTTCCTGCTGCATAAACAGAAAGTGGAAACAAAGGAATGGTCCCTGTCCCCTTTTTTTCAGACAGGAAAACAAGTGTTTCCAAAAACATTTTTTGAGAGTTAGGAGTTTAAGTCCTCTGGCAACAAGGGACTTGAAGTATAAATACCCTATTTAATGGGATTGTGATGCAGAGATATCTGAGCTAGCTCTGGAGCTGGAAACTTGCAGAGCTCTACTAGTGCAAGGCAACATTCATAACTGCCTCCGCTCTACTGCACAGCACAGACATGCCCTAAACCCCAGTGATACTCAAGTGTTTCTGGAAATGTATGTTTTCCAAAGTAGTCTGACAGAACTTCCTGACCAGTTTTCCTTTCCTTTCAGAATGATCTAGATTCAGAGAACAGTGAACCTGCATTAACAGTCATACATTTTATCTGCTGTTTTATTGGAATGAACTTCTCAAGCTAAGGGTTTGTGAAAGTATAAGACTGATGAACTGCTAACTCAAAGTTGCATTCCCCACTCTGCAAACAGATTGTGGTGTCATCTTCAGGAAGCCATGCAATTGCTCTAAACCACCATCTCTCCAACCACAAAACAGAGACCATAATACTGACTTCAGTTACACAGGCTAAGATCATGAACAATGGTCCAGTGTGGTGGGATCCTTAAACTCAGGGAGTAGGGAAATTGAATTACTTTAATTCTCTTCTTACCTACTCCATCAAACCCTACAGGTACTAGGGTCACAAGGTTCACATAGCCAAGACCTATACAGAACACAAACCGAAGAATTTCAAAGAGCATTTCTTATCTGAGCCTCCCTTTTGAAAAGATGAGCATAAACAGTATTAAACTCAATGCAAATCCTCAGGTGCCAAACTAGCATCGTGCAAATAACAACAAAATAGAACCTAGGATATTGATCATCATCCTAATTCCTCAAATTCACCTGTTAAACTTCAATCAGACAAGCTTACAGCTTTGAAAATGCCAGGTTTGTTCCCCCCTTTCTCCTAGCCATCTATGAAATTCTGGGTCCCAAAGGGACTAAGTATTTGTTCTCATGACTTTTTTTTAACCTGTTCAGAGAGACAAAGCATACAGAAAGGCTGTGTGTATAGCTGAAGCACTGAACAACTGCTGAATAAGTTACTGGCTTGTTTTATCTTATTGCATGAGGGCAACTGAAGAACCAGCACAGAACTCTGTTTTAACAAGCTGTCCAACACTCACAGGACTGTTCTAGAATCCTGTAACTCAGACTTTTCTGTACAAACACAAGGATAATTGCTCCATCTATTTCTTTCCTCATTCAATATTTCTTTGTGTGACTGTTGACAAGTAGCTACTGGGAAGAATTCTGTATCATCACACCTTTCTATCAGTCATAAGTTAAGATTCTCCTGTTTAACAGTGTATTTCCTGGAAAAGTATTCTTTCTGTCCTATTACAACTACATGGTGCCATGTCTGATCTTCTAGGCATGGCTTTAAAATTTTCCAAACCAAAAGCTCTCTGAAAGAGGAACTTTTTTTTTTATTCCCTGAAGCCCACTGGGACCTGACTCAGGACGATGCTCCTAATAACTACTGAAAGAAACAGAATCCCAAAAGTCACAGTATCCAAATAAATTGTAAATATCTATTCCATGTGCCAGCCAAGTATGTAAGAAGAATGCAGGCTTAATTGACCATGATTGTGAAGTAAAAATAAGATTGTTTACACTTCCCAGGAATTTACAAAAGGCACACCAAAGCCATAAAGGGAAATAAAAAAAAAAAAATAAATTCAGAGTGGCTGACCATCAACTGCATTACAGAGAGTAGCAGAAGTATCTGTTCCTTTGATAAATTGCTTGGAGTGTCCCCTGGGCCATTCAATTGCTCTTATGCCCAAACTTCCCTGACAAAGGTGAGATTGCTGTGAGTCACAGCATGAGGCTAAACTGCTCTGAAAGTCCCAGCCTCTCAATACCTAAAGCCATGGATCAGATGGGTAACTTTTAAATGCATGGACTCTGTGCCACACTGGCAGTGATTCCTCACAGGAAACTGTCTAGCTGCTGCTTGCACTGTGCTATAATTAAGTTAACACACAAGGTCTATGTGGTGTGCCGATTACTGCTGGCTGCCAGCCAGGTCTGTACCCCCACCGTGAAGTCACATTTATTGGTGTTTCCCTGCAGGAAGCTCCTGTTTTACACTGATGAAAGTCATTACATTTTTGTTTGTTTAAAGCATCATTAAACTTGTAATCACAGTTGTGGCCTCACAAAACTATTCCATAATTCATATAAAACTCCCATAAAGGCTGACCTAGAAAGCAACAGCATCTCTGTTCTGTTGAGCTAGGCTCAGTACAGGAGAAGAACTGAGACCCCAGCTCTATGTGGACATGGGATAAAAACCATTCAGAATAAACAAATTCCTCCAAGCATTAACAACCATTTCAGATACCCACAGGCTATTCAAGCTGAGTCAGTATTCTACTGGCAGATGTTTGAAAGTTGTTTGTAGTCTGCATTTCACTCATGGTGACCAATCAGACCCCTAACGTCAAAGACCACATTGCAAAGATTCTCGACAAGTTCACTGACCCAGCTCCAGCTCCTAGCCTTTGAAATGTATGAAGAGTCCTAAGAAGGAAAAATTCTGCTAGCCACAGCTGGCAAGCTGACGATTAACCACTTTGGCTTCCAAAGGAGCTATAGATAGCCATCTTCAACTAGATGAAAGTGTCCCTGATGATAAACCCCACAGGAAACCCATCTGGTTGTAAAATGAAATGAGCAGTTAACAAAAAAGGAGGTCACTGTGATTAGGAGAAAAACCCACAAACCAAAACAATTCAAGAAACAAAAATAAAACCTGAAAAACATATCCAATAAGCACGAAATATATGGACCACTTAAGTGTTCAGTCAGAACAATTACACTCTAATGCTTAATGAACAACTATTGCACAGTTTCTAACAAACAGTTTCCATCAAAAATGGTAGGTGGTTATCCTTTGAAATGGCAACATGTTATTCAGTTGAATAAATATGACAGTGACACAGTGTAGTATCTGTCTTGAATACAAACAATATGCCAACTTTGATAATTGTTAATATCATATAACATAATAAATGCTTTGAGTTTCATACGCAGAAAAGCATGTGTACATGAAAGAAATACAACCTGTATTCTATGGAATAGTAGACTAAAACGCCATATTGATCCATCCTGGCCTAAAAATCTGAGTACAATACCATGTTTTAAGTCTTTTTATACAGACTTCTCTACTTAGCAGCCTTAGTTAATCACATTCTAAGTAGAATCAGATCATTTTGCTGCCTCAGATTCCCCAGTCAATATTTAGAGCTTGAAAAGGTGATGGAATTTACAAGCTTTTTTCCTATTAAAAAAAAAAAAAAAAACAAACAAACAAACAAACAAAAAAAACTTTGGTTTTGGTTTTGTTTGGTTGTTTTTGTTTTGTTTTGGGTTTGTTTGTTTGGGGGGTTGGGGGG
>JANHGN010026639.1:0-18354 GCA_024605025.1 Megaceryle maxima | reverse complement strand
GCAGTGGTGGAGTCCCCATCCCTGGAGGGGTTTCAAAGCTGTGGAGATGTGGTGCTGAGGGCCATGGTTTAGTGGTGGCCTGACAGTGACGTGTTAGCGGTTGGACTCAATGACCTTAAAGGTCTCTTCCAACCAAAACATGATTCTAAGAAATGATGTTGCCTCTGATTTCTAGGGCCTATTTTCAGAGAGAGATTTCAAGGTGGAATGTGGTGGATTTTCAAACCGCCCAGTGTACAGCCTGAAGTATGTTCCGAACACCAGGTATGGCCACGATGTACTTCCAGGGTATGTCAGAGATGGAGAAGAAGCTTGTCTACTGAGAGCAAGCTCCTTTTCATCACTTGCTTCCCAATCTAACTGGTCAGTTGTCCTAGACCTGAGTTCTTACAGGGAGTTCCTGGACAGTTGTCCTCCCAGAACTTTATCTTGGCCTTCAGAGGGGAGTCCTCCATCAGTGTGCTCAGCAAAACAGAATGCACCATGCTGCTGCTGCACTGAAAGCTGCAGCAGTGTGTTTTGTGAGGCACCTGGAAAAAGTTTCTGCTGAAGAACTGGAATCCTCAGCTTCATCCAGAAGCAAGCCTCCAGAGCTGTTCACGTTGATGCTGGCTCACCAAGGATCCCTCTCTACCCCATCTCTGAGCAACCAGAGCCTGTGTAGCTTCCTTGCTCTGCCTTTTCCATCCCTTCTTTCTGCATTTGGTGCTGTGCAGAGGTGCTCAGCAGGTAGAGCAGGATACTCATGGCTGCTGCCACTGCTCTGGGGGTCCCGGTCTGTTCAGTTTTGGAAGGTTTTATTCTTGTTGAGGATTGTAGACCCAGCAAACACACTTCCCTCTGGCTGATTCATTTCACTCATTTAGTTCCCTCCTCCTACACAAGCCCTCACTGCTACTCTGGGGCTTTGTGCATGTTCTTAGTCTAACCCTTCTTAAAAATGTGCTACTTCAGTGCCATTGCCTGGGACTGTGTTCGCCTGAGCTGTGCAGAGCACCCTGGCATGAGGAGTTTTGGGATGATGGTCGTTATGGCCTCTTCTCCTGCTCCAAGCAGAGGCACGAGTCATCAAATCAGAATTGTTCTGGTTGGAAAAGAGTAAGATCATCGCGTCCAACCACTAACCCAGCACTGCCAGGTCACCTCTAAACCATGGCCCTCAGCACCATGGCTCCAGGGATGAGGACTCCACCACCTCTCTCAGCAGCCTGGTCCAGGCCTTGACAACCCTTGCAGGGAAGTTGCTCCTTGTGTTCAACCTAAAACTCCCTTGGTGCAACTTGAGGATGATTCCTCTTGTCCTATCACTTGTTCCTTGGGAAAAGAGACCAACTCCCATCTGGCTCCAACCTCCTTGCAGGGAGTTGTTGAGAGCAAGAAGGTCTCCCCTGAGCCTCCTTTCCTTCAGGCTCAACAACACCAGGTCCCTCAGCCACTCATTACAAGACTTGTGCTCTAGACCCTTTCCCACCTTCGTTGCCCTTGTCAAGCCATGCTGCAGCCCCTCAGTGTCCCTCTTGGAGTGAAGAGCAATAAGCTCGTGATCACCCACCTGGATCTGTTCCTGTGTGGCATGCCTTAGGTGTTCTTGTGTTGGCAGGGGTGTTGGACTAGATGATCCCTGGAGGTCCCTTCCAACCCCTGCCATTCTATGATTTTATGACAAGGAGGAGCACAAAGAGGAGTAGCAGAACAGTTTGTCCCAGGACAGGGAAAAAGGCTTTTCTCTGCTCCTGAAGAGTTTTGGGGGGTTCTTTTTGTTTCCTCAGCCTGTTGGTGACGAGTGGCCCACCAGACAGCTCCCTCCAGGTCTGGCAGGTGTCAGCAGAGGACTCTGGTAAGGGAACATGTTTCTGATCTTGAGTAGTTTCTCAATGTAGTCTTGTTGTCAAACATCTCTAGCTTCCCCTTCTTCCTGAATGTAAACCAAGGAGAGGAGTTCAAGTGCCAATCAGTGGACCCTTCAGAGACTGCCCTTGTGTGACAGGGGTGGATAAGGGCACAAAACAAGTGTCTACACGAATTCTGGTGGCCTGGCAAGATGTGGACTTGATGATACAAACCTCATAAAGAAATCAGTAGGTTTAGTCCTGTCAGAGTGGCTTTTGTATGACTAAGACGTCAGAAAAAAAACCCCTCCCTAATCATATCACGGAATTCCAGCATAATGGGGTTGAAAGGGACCTCTGGAGATCATCTCATCCAACCCCCATGCTCCAGCAGGGTCACCTACACCAGGCTGCCCAGGATCACATTGTCCAGGTGTGTTTGGAATCTCTCCAGAGAAGCAGACTCCACAACTTCTCTGGGCTGCCTGGGCCAGGCTCTGGCACCCTCACAGCAAAGAATTTTTTCCTCTTGTTCAGATGGAACCTCCTGTGTTCCAGTCTGTGCCCATTGCCACTTGTCCTGTCACTGGGCACCACTGACAAGATTCTGGCCCCATCCTCTTGACCCCCACCCTTTAGATATTGAGAAGCATTGATCAGATCCCCTCTCAGCCTTCTTCAAGCTAAAGAGCGCCAGGGCTTTCAGCCTTTCCTCAGCACAGAGATGTTCCAGTCCCCTCAGCATCTTCAGAGCCTACACTGGACTCTCTCCAGTAGTTCCTTGTCTCTCCTGAAGTAAGGAGCCCAAAACTGGACCAAAGACTTCCAAGGAGGCCTCCCTAGGGTAGAGTAGAGGGGTAGGAGAACCTCCCTTGACCTGCTGGCCACACTTTTCTCCATATAACCCAGGAGACCATTGGTCTTCTTGTCTACAAGAGCATATACATTTGGCATAATGTTCCCTTAACTCCATGGGTTAGGAACAAAGAGCTCTATGCATCACCTCTCGGGATGGATCATGAACCACCTCAGTTCTCCAAGTGTGTTATCTGCCCACTTCTAAAAAGCAGCATTGTTGCTTTGTCTGTTCTTGTGAAAAATGTTGAAACCACCAGAAAGGAAGCACAAAATATTATTAGACATTTTCTTCTTCTTCTTAACAGAAAATAAACATCCTAACCCCCAAATTTCCCTGAATTTTGCTGGGTTTTAAATGGCTTGTGGTCCATCCCTATTGGTTGTGTTGGAATTGAGTGGGTTTATTCTGGGGAGGGAGTTAGTCAGGACTGGATTTCTTACTGGTTTAGTAGGTGGCTTTTAGTTTTGCAAGCTTTGTGAAACAGCTTCATTGTGTGGATTACTTGATTCCTGATGTGGTTTACAGCTGCTTCCATCTCTTTCAAACAGACGTTATTAAGTGTGTAAGTGCCATACCTACAGAAAATGGCTCCAGCCAACCTTGGGCTAAAATCGCAACTGTTTCAGCGACAGCCCCATGGGTTCTTCATGGCTCAACACTTGACAGCATCCAAATTACAGAAGTTGAATCGAGGAAAAACATCTACACGGGAGGTATTCAAACCAAGTCTAAAGTCTGGTTTTGGAAGGTTGCGGGTTGGATAAAGCAAAGGGAACTGCTGAAGTGGTGAATGTTTCACTGGGTGGGTACTTCCAGATGTGTGCCAAAGGGAATAAAGATGCTAGCAGCAGGAACATTGTCTTCAGGAATGAGGTGTCGTTGCTTGAAAGCCATGTGCAGGGATGAAAATCTGCTTTCTTGGGTAAGAGTGTATCAGCACACATGTGGCCAGCAGGACTAGGGCAGGGGTCATCCCCTTGGATTGGGCACCGGGGAGGCTGCACCTCAAATCCTGGATTCAGTTTTAGGCCACTGATTCCAAGAAGGACATTGAAGGGCTGGACCATGTGCAGAGAAGAACAGTGAAGCTGGAGAAGGGTCTAGAGCACAAATGTTGTAAGGAGAAGCTGAGGGAGATGGGGTTGTTGATCCTGGAGAAAAGGAGGCTCAGGGGAGACCTTCTCACTCTCAGCAATTCCCTGAAAGGAGGTTGGAGCCATGTGGGTGTTGGTCTCTTCTCCCAAGGAACAAGAGACAGGACAAGAGGAAACAGCCTCAAGTTGCTCTAGGGGAGGTTTCAGTTGGATGTGAGGAACAATTTCTTCCCCATAAGGGTTGTCAAGGCCTGTCCCAGGCTGTGCAGGGCAGTGGTGGAGTCCTCATCCTTGGAGGGGTTTCAAAGCCATGGAGATGTGGTGCTGAGGGACATGGTTTAGTGGTGACCTGGCAGTGCTGGGTTAATGGTTGAACTCAATGACCTTAAAGGTCTCTTCCAACCAAAACAATTCTATGACAGTTGCATCAGAGAAATCATGCAAATGCCCCTCACAACATCTGAGACCTGCCTCTCTTTTCTAGCCTCCAGAACCAACGAGGAGCTCAGCGGCCTGGACTTCCTGGATTACAACACATTGCTCTTCTGCTGTGCCAAGGGGCAGCTGTGCCTGGGTGACATTCGGCAGCCACAGAGCCCTTTGGAGGCTGCACCCGTTCCCTCGGTGCCAGGTGGCGAGCGCTGGTGCATGGGAGTTGGACGCAGAGCTCAAGGCTCCGACTCTTGCTCCCAGCCCGTGGCTCGCCTCTCGAGCGGAGGGCACCTCACCCTCACAGACATCAGAAAAACCTTAGAGCCCTTGGCCTCGGTGAAGTGCAGAGTTCCTTTTCCCAGCTCAGGTGCAGAGTTCCTGTGTGTCTCCTGGGCTCCTGCCCTGGAAGGCCACCTGTCCATTTCAGGTATGTGCTTTGAGTAGAGATCCCCTTTTCTGGATGCTTTTTTTATCTGTATTTTTACGGAGGCTCAGTTTATCTCACCTTAAGCATCCTAGTTAGGGGGTGGTTGTTCAGAACCTCTCCTATGAGCTAATCATCCTCAGCAGCTGCCTTTCTCCAACAACTGCAGGGAAGAACCTGAGAGTCCTGGTGGACAACAAGTTAGCCATGACCCAACAGTGGGACATCGTGGCCAAGAAGAACAGTGGTTTCCTGGGTGTGGCCAGCAAGTCAAGGGATGTTCTCCTCCCCCTCTACTCTGCCTTAGGGAGGCCACCTCAGGAGTCTTGGGTCCAGTTTTGGGCTCCTCACTTCAGGAGAGACAAGAAACTACTGGAGAGAGTCCAGTGTAGGCTCTGAAGATGCTGAGGGGACAGGAGCATCTCTGTGCTGAGGAAAGGCTGAAAGCCCTGGGGCTGTTTAGCCTGAAGAAAACTGAGAGGGGATCTGATCAATGCTTCTCAATATCTAAAGGGTGGGGGTCAAGAGGATGGGGCCAGACTCTTGTCTGGTGCCCAGTGACAGGACAAGTGGCAATGGGCACAGATTGGAACCCAGGAGGTTCCATCTGAACAAGAGAGAAAAATTCTTTGCTGTGAGGGTGCCAGAGCCTGGCCAAGGCTGCCCAGAGAGGTTGTGGAGTCTCCTTCTCTGGAGAGATTCCAAACCCTCCTGGGCAGCCTGCTGTAGGTGACTCTGCTGGAGCAACAGGGTTGGACAAGATGTCCTTTGAAGGTCCCTTCTAACTCCTACCATTCTGTGATTCTTCTGTAACTACAGAGGGGACCTGGATAGGTGCTGGGGCCCTCCCACTGCTCTCATGGGAGAACAAAGTCCCCAAGCTCTAAGCAAACACTGTCCTGATCGTGCCAGTGACAGCCTGGCCGCAAAGATACTGTGGCGATAAGACCGGCTGCCTCTTGGTCAGAGCATTGTAAATTAAGGCTGGTGAATCTGCAGGCTTGTTAGATGTGGCCTGCGTTCTCCCCAGCAGCTTAAGACAAGCTCCTCAGAGGCTTGAATGCTCTGTTGTCACAATTGGCAGTCTGAGCCTTTGTCCTCATTTCTGTCTGAGCAGCCCTGGAATCACAGAATTGTTCTGGATGGAAGACACATTTAAGATCAAGTCAATGCAGTAACCCAGCACTGCCAGGTCACCACTAAACCACATCCCTCAGCACCACAGCTCTATGGCTTTTCAATCCCGCCAGGGATGGGGACTCCACCACTGCTCTGGGCAGCTAGGTTCAGGACTTGACAACCCTGGAGGTGAAGAAATTGTTCCTCCTGTCCAACCTAAACCTCCCATGGTGCAATTTGAGGCTGTTTCCTCTTGTCCTGTTGCTGTCCTTGCTCCTTGAGAGAAAATACTGACCCCTAACTGGCTCCAACCTCCTTTCAGGGAGTTGTTGAGAGTGAGAAGGTCTCCCCTGAGCCTCCTTTTCTCCAGGCTGAACAATCCCAGGTCCCTCAGCCACTCCTCACAAGACTTGTTCTCTAGACCCTTCCCCAGCTTCATTGCCCTTCTCTGAACTTGCTCCAGCCCCTCAATGTCCTTGGAGCAAGGGGCCCAAAACTGAACCCAGGATTTGAGGGACAGCCTCCCCAGTGCCCAGTCCAAGAGGATGACCCCTGCCCTAGTCCTGCTGGCCATACTAGTGCTGATCCAAGCCAGGATGCTGGTGGCCTTGGACACCTGGGCACATGCTGGCTCCTCTTCAGCTAGCTGTCAACCAACTCAACAAGGTCATTTTCTGCTTGTCAGTTCCAGCCACTCTGCCCCAAGCCTGGAGTGTTGCAGGTGGTTGTTCTGACCCAAGGTCAGGACCTGGCCTTGTTGAACCTCGTGTTGAGTCCTGCAGGGAGATGAGCGCGAGTTCAGCAGCACCAGAACAAAGCAATTTTTCTGTAGTCTCTCTTCTCTTCTCTTTAAGGTTTTGATGGGACTGTGCATGTGTACGACACACACAGCTGGGACAGCTCTGGCAGGGAAGTGGAGCCAGTCTTTGTTCACAAAGGCCACGTGTTTGGTGAAGCAGGCAGCAGCGGAGACCCTCCACTGGTCACAGCACACACGTGGCACCCGCAGAAACCAAGAACGTTATTGTCAGCAGCAGGCGACGGTTCCTTGCACGTTTGGGACTGGGTTCAGTCTTGTGGCAAGTGTGGGTAGACGGTACTTTCGGCAAGATGTGGTGTGTTTCCTGTCTTCTGTTCTACTTTGCGTAGGCTGCAAGTTGCACAGAGATAATACTTGGAGACAGTTCTAGTGAACAGAGCCAACCGTAAGAAGTTGGTTTTTTTAATAAAGTAAGAATTTTTAGGTGGCGTTCTTTTCTCCTGCGTAACAGCCTTCAAGTGATAGCTGTAACTGCATAGTAGCACTGATCATGTCTGCTAGCGGAGAACATCCTGATGTCATTTTATTGTAAACCTGTGTTGTATCTGCACCATAATTTTCATAGAATCATCAGATTGGTTTGGTTGGAAGGAACTTTTAAGCTCATCTAATCCAAGCATTAACCCAGCACTGCCAGGTCACCACTAAACCATGGCTCCCAGCACCACAGCTCCAATGCTTTGAAACCCCTCCAGGGATGGGGACTCCACCACTGCCCTGGGCAGCCTGGGACAGGCCCTGAAAATCCTTTGAAGGAAGAAATTGTTCCTCCTGTCCAACCTAAACCTCTTCTGGCGCAACTTGATGCTGTTTCAGAGGAAGACAGACAAAAATCATGAGTGCAGTTGGAGGAAATGGGCGATTCTGTGGCATTTTTAACCCCCTGTTTCCAGGCCTGCAGCACTGGGGGAAGGAAGGCTGCACACCCCATGGGGTGTTGGCTTTTCATCACGTGCACACAGCATGAGCAGGGGCCTCTGCTCAGGAAGCCACAGTGTGAACGCAGCCTTTTTGCAGCCTGCAAAAAGGAACAGGAACAACCTTTTCACCCCCCAGCCTGCTACAAGCATTGCCCTCCCCCTGCTTAACTGGAGAACGCCCAGCCGAAGACAAGGCACTGGTATCTAGTTGGCTCTTTTCCCACCGACTGAAAGTTTAAATTTGATCGAGCTAATGTGATTTCCTGGGCCTGAGGAAGCCAGGAGATGACTCTTGCAATGTCTACCCTAATACCAAGGTGGTGTTTGGGGGTGGGGAGTATCTGCTCCTTATCCCAAGCATGAAAACCAACAGGTTTTATCAAGGGGCTGAAGAGAGAGTGGGGCAGGAGGTGCTTGCCCACAAAGCGGGGGACCCCAGCTTGCTTTGGCACTGGGGGTTACTTGTGATGGAGCATAGGCTCTGCCAGGCTGTGTCCCCCCCATCCATCACCCCAGCCCCCAGTGTTTGCTGTCCCCACATGCTCCTGAAGTGCCTTTTCACTGCTTTTCCTAGAGTCAGCAACTGCCGCTCTGCTTCCCTCAAGAGGAGAAGCAGCTTTTTCTGGGTGTAGGGGGAATAAGTTGGGGTGAAGGTTGTACTCAGGGTGTTCAGAGCATCTGGAGAAGCCTTGGAGCTGGGAATGCTGTGTGCTGAACTGCACTGTGTCATGGCAACAGCCATTTAAGGCTGAAACCTGCTCCTATCTGCACGATAACAATAACCCAGGGAAGCTCCACGCTGCTCGCTTCACAGGTCTTCTCCTGGAGCAAGCTTCTTCCACTCCTCAGCCAAAATCTCTCCCTGCCAATGTGTGAAATGGGGGGGAACATGTCCTGCTCGATGTCTGTGTCACCACCAGCAGCAGCTGTTGCTGTACCAGCAAAGAAATAAAAGCCTGTTTGAGTCCAGGAGTCTCATGCAGGAACATACCTGGTCCTCCTTACCATCCCTGAACGGTCTCTTGCCAAAACAGTCCATCTCTGCCAATGTCAAATGGGTGTGAATGGATTCCGGCAGGGGGACTGGGAGGATTTCTGCACCGGTGAGAGGCTTTCCAGTCTCTCCATCTGCTGTTGAGTGTCTTCCTGCCAGCTGCAGGAGAGTACAACATGTCCTTCCCCTGCATCAAGACCTCCAGGTTCATGAGTTTAGGAGATGGCTTTTCTGGCTCAAAGCTGGGACCAGGTGCAGCCCCAGAAAGGGAATTGTGTGGCTGATAGGTACACACACATGGAAGGTTTCCCACATGGGATGCTGGCACTCAAGGGATCTGTTTTGAGCACCCTTGGGAGTGGGATTTGTGGGAAACTGCAGCTCCTCTCAGCTCCTCCACAACACACAGCATTTAGATGGAAACTAGGGTGAGGGTCTGGCCTTGGAGGAGGTGGGCTCTGAGGGGAAGACCAGACCTCTGCAGCCTTCCCAGCAACCAGGCTTCATCTTCCTCACTGTCTCCTTAGCAGCGACACAGTGGTGGAGAAGCCAAAGAACAGAAGCAGCAGAGCCAAGCCTGTCCCATGTCACAGTGATGCAGGTAGTGTGGAGAGGACAGGGAAGCAAACCTGGCTTCCTAGGGAACTGGGGCTTAAGCAATAGCACAGTTTTTACTCATCTAAACTTCCCTTTTTTATTTTCCCCAGAATAATTTAAGCTGCCTTGTCCAGCTTGAACCAACTTTGGCAGGGGACTGGAGGTGTCCAAAATACTGAGTGCTTGCAGCTGCCATAGAAAGGGATGAAGCACAAAGAAGGGACCTCCCTTTTAACGTGACACTGGAGGACTCACACAAGGTAGTGGGGTGTTCCTCCCAGAGTTGCACCATGTGGGACCTTCAGGCAATGTTGGTTGTGTGACTGTGGGGACCTTGGATTTGCAGGAGCCAGATTTGCCCTTGGTGAGGAAGGTTGGGATGGCTCCTACCCCCAGCACAAACACTGACACCCCTAAAATGGATTGACATGGATGGTCTCCTTCCCCACAGCGTCAGTGCAGCAAGAAGCAGCCGTGTTGGACGTGAATGTGTCCAAACTCTGCTCTCCCTGGGACCATGGAAAGGTCCTCCAGGATCTGTGTCCTCACTGAGGCAGACCAAGAACTTTCCTCACTGGTTTAACCCCAGGACAGAGTATCAGAGCTCAGAATGATGGACTGGATGTGCAGGGCTGGAAAGAGGATTCCCAGCAGGGAACAGATCCAGAATGGTGCTGTGGATGCTGGCCACAGTGGTTTTTCCTCTGGAAGGGGACAAGCCACAAACTTTCCTTGATGGGCTGTCCCCCAGTTCAGGGACAGAAATGGGGTGGGGAGGTGCTATTTAGCTCACACCTCAGTCCCAGCTCCTCCTGCTCCCAGGGTGAGATATGAAGCTCATAGCAGGATTAGATCCCCCCTGCCTGTGCACAAAGGTGGAGTGGTCCAGACCTGGAGCTGCTGTGATGCTGTTCCACAGGCATAGAATCATAGAATTCTATCAGTTGGAAAAGACCTTTAAGATCATCAAGCCCAACCATTAACCCAGCACTGCCAGCTCACCACTAAACCATGGCCCTCAGCACCACATCTCCATGGCTTTGAAATCTCTCCAGTAATGGGGACACCACCTTGCCCTGCGCAGCCTGGGACAGCCCTTGACAATCCTTGTGGGGAAGAAATTGTCCAACCCGAACCTCCCCTGGTGCAACTTGAGGCTGTTTCCTCTTGTCCTGTTGCTTTTTCCTTGGGAGAAGAGATCAACCCCCACATGGCTCCAACCTCCTTTCAGGGAGTTGTTGAGAGTGAGGTTTCCCCTGAGCCTTCAGCACCTCAATGTCCTTGTTGGAGCAAGGGGAGTTTACAGAGTTTAGCAAAGTTTATGAATTCCAAGTTCTCAGGAGATTCTAACTTTGGACTACTCGAGGAAAAAAATACATGAGAAACTTCTTTGCTTTGAGGGTGCCAGAGCCTGGCCCAGGCTGCCCAGAGAGGCTGTGGAGTCTCCTTCTCTGGAGAGATTCCAAACCTTCCTGAACAATGTGATTCTGGGCAACCTGCTGTGGGTGACCCTGCTGGAGCAGGGGGGTTGGATGAGATTATCTCCAGAGGTCCCTTCCAAACCCCACCATGCTGGGATTCTGGGATCCATGGGGGGTCCTAGGGAAATGCTGTCATTGTTGCAGGATGAGGTGACTCAGCAGAGAAGCTGTGAACAGGGCAGGATCTGGTGTTCACCCTGATGTTTGGCAGAAGGAGCAGGATCTCCCATGGTGGCCATGTCCATCTGTGCTGGTCTTCTAGGATGGCATTCCATTTGATGGAGAGTCACTGGCATTGCTGGGGCAGAGTATAGCCCATGGTGAGAGGCAGCACATTGGTTCAGTGCCTTGCCCTGGGTGTCTGTCTCTGCTGGCAGGGAGCCCAGGCAGGGCAGACTGAAGCTGCATTAATAATTTCTCACCCAAGATGATCAAGATTTCAGATGTTAGCAAAGAGCAACAAAGATGGCAGAAGCTGTATATCAGCACTAGTGTGGCCAGTGGGACTGGGGCAGGGATTGTCACCCTCGACTGGTCACTGGGGAGAGTGTACCTCAAATCCTGGGTTCAGTTTTGGGCCCCTCATTCCAAGAAGGACATTGAGGGGCTGGAGCATGTCCAGAGAAGGGCAACGAAGCTGGGGAAGGGTCTAGAGCACAAGTGTTGTGAGGAGCAGCTGAGGGAGCTGGGGTTGTTGATCCTGAAGAAAAGGCAGCTCAGGGGAGACCTTCTCGCTTTCAACAACTCCCTGAAAAGTTGGAGCCAGGAGTGGGTAGATCTCTTCTCCCAAGGAATAAGTGACAGGACAAGACGAGACAGCCTCAAGTTGCAGCAGGTGAGGTTTAGGTTGGATGTGAGGAATAATTTCTTCTGCAAAAGGGTTGTCAGGTCCTGTCCCCAGCTGCCCAGAAAAGTCATGGAGATGTGGTGCTGTGGGACATGGTTTAGTGGTGACCTGGCAGTGCTGGGTTAATGGTTGGAGTCAATGATCTTAGAGGTCTCTTCCAACAAAAACAACTCTACAATCCTCTGATTCTGTGTGCAGGTCATGTTGGGGCAGACAGCTGTCCTGTACTCCCCCTGTATAAAAGGCAGCTTCGTGCGAGTCCTGTGGTATTTTAACATCGATTTGTGTGGTTTTTGCCACAGCCCAAAGCTGGCAGAGCACAAACACACACAGGTGGACATTTGGTGTGAGCTGAGGACAGCAGCCAAGCGGACATTTACCTGCTGTGTCCGTGTGAGCTCAGAACAGCAGGGAGGAGGGAGACACGATGGCCAAAGTCTCCTACTGCCAGATGAAGGGTGTGAGAAGGCAGACCCTGAGTCCCAGAGCCCAGGCAGGCGTGTCCCAGCACCAACCTATGGGGTGCTGGTAACACCGGGGCTGGAGATGGGGACGCTGCTGGAGACCTCCCTGCACATAAATGCATGAATAAATTAATGTGTTAGTGAGGAAATGTGCAGCTGATGGGAGCACTGGGACCATGAGATGCTGTGACAAGAAAATCTACTCTCAGGAGCTCGTGTTTGACTTGCTGAGATGGGAAAGAGAGGCGGGTCAAGAGCCTCCCTACCCCACCTGAAGCATCACAATCAGGTGCCACCTTGTAAAAGACCCTAGGTCCGTGCCAGCTCCCCTGTCCTGAGCCAACAGCAGTGTCCAGGCACTGGGAGTGTATTTCATTATTTGTTTGTTGTTGTTTTATCTTGAGTTTAATAAACTAGAATAATTTATTTGACAGAACACAGAAACATCACAGATATGGTGAAGAAACCAAAGAAGCAGGTATCAATGAACAATACAAAGGAACCACTTTACAAAAAGAAGTACCACGCTGCCCATCAGCTTTACCCAAAAATGGGGGGTGGGGGGGGAGGGCTCAGCTCTGCACACCCCTGGGACACAGAAGGGATGGAGCCAAACCCACGGGTTGCTCACAGAGGACAACGTTGACCGCAACGGCACAATAAATAGTGAGAACGGCCTCTTGGTTGGTGGTGGAAGACCCCAGAAAGGGTCTGGTGGAGGGGGTGTGGGATGGGTCCAAAGGGACCCCAGGATGGGCACCGCCAAGCCAGGAGGGACAAGAAACTGGTGAAACACTGGTGAGAGTGGCAAATGCTGCGTTCCCCTTCCCTTCCTACCCCCAAAATAGGTGTTTGGCTCTGTGCAGGGAGAAAAATATCAGCCTGGGGAGCTCTGCAGCCTTGGGGTGTGGGGGAACACCTCCCTGGTGTAACCCCCTGGGAACAAGGCTCAGCCACAACCCTGCTGTGCTGGTAAGAGGCGTTTGCAGCCTCTTCCAGAACAAGCACAGCATGGCCATTAGCAGGGACCAGGGGACAGCTACCTGCTCCACTTTTGACTGGCCTTACCCGGCCCTGACAACTCCCAGCTCTGAGTTTGCTCCAGGAAGGATATACTGGTGTAAAAAAACTGATGTAACTGAAGAATAAAGCCCCAAGGTTGTCTGCTTTAGGAGGATTTGGACGGGGGGTAAGAGCTGGGGAAGCAATGCCTGCCCATCTCACCAGCTCCAAACCCTGGCAGCAGGTCAAGCCTTTGTTGGGGAGCTGCTTGGGTGGGGGCCAAGGGTCAAGGCCAGATTCGTGCATCCCAGGGAGGGGACACATGCAGCAGGGCTGGGCAGGAGGGGACAGGCCACGGGCAAGAGGAGAAGGGGACAGCTGAGGTGCGCAGGTGCCCTTTCCCATGAGCAAGCTGCCTAGAAAAGACCCCCCCACCCCATTCTGCTGCAACCCCCCTTTCCCTCTCCCTGTAGCAAACTGGTGAGACTGGACTTATATAAAATGCATAAAAGAGGCAGCTCATAGGAAAGGGCTCTGAATGAGGGGAGTGGGGGGAAAAAGGGGGCGTGGGGCTGGATGGGGAGGAGGGTGGCTAAGGCGAGGGGTGTCCCTCCCACACCCCTGCCTCCAGCACCCCTCCGGCCGTGCCCTGCCCAGAAAACAGCAGCTGGATGAATAGTGAACAACACGGCACAGCTGGAAGGTTATAATTGCCACTCGCCATCGGGCGACTGAGAGGCTCCCAGTACAGGTAGAAAACAAAATTAATCATCATACAAAAGAGAAGAAGCCTAATGCACGGGTGGTACCGGCCCGGCGAGCTCGGGGGGGGCGGCTGGGGGAGAGGCTCGCTTATCTGTCATTGAGCTGCGGGGAGTTTGTCCGCTCCTCCTCGTCCTCCTTGTCATCCTTCATGCCTTTGAGTCGCTGGCGGGCAAAGTCTTCGAACACGATGTCGTCATCACTAGCAGGGACATGAGGGAGAAAAGGCTTTACAGGGGAGGGGGGGAGCGCACTGCACCCAGGATTTGGAGGGGCACCCACTTGCCAGGCCAGCCCGGCTCGCACAGCAAAGGCCGGCGTGTTTTCAACCTGCTCGACAGTATTTTGGCAGCCCAAGGGGTGCTCTTAAAACCCCATCCTTCACCAAACAGTCTCGTTTTTCCAAAGATTTGCCAACATTTGCACTCTGCACCCCCCAAAAAAGCACCTCCCCCCTCCTCCTCACCCTGAAACAAGTGGGTCCCCAGAAGCAATGTGCAGTGGGCAGCAGCTCCGCATCAGCACTGTTTGCTCTGCTCCCAGGGACTCACAGCCCCTCAGAGTGTCTTGGTTGGCAAAGCACTGCCAAAACCCCCAAAAAACATCCAGAAGCCCCCCCAAACCCACTTTTTTCCAGTGGAAACGCAAAGCTGGGGATTAACCCGGGTGATACAAAGCAACCCGCAGCACCCCAAGCCACAGGGACCCCGCAGGGACACCCACCCCACGCACACACACACACACCAACACACGATCCCGGCAGGCGCTTTCTTACTGCGGTTTCTCCTGGTTTGGTTTTGGTTTGGTTTTTTGTTTTTTTTTTGAAAAGCCGTGCAGGGAGGTGGGTGAGGGAGGAGAGAAGAGAGACGGGCAGGGCATGCGTTAGGGGTTCTGTGAGCAGGGTTAGTCGCAGCATGCTGGCAGCACAGCACAGCGTTAGCGAGTTGGGGGGTGCCATGCAACCTCCGTAAGCGCTTCGTGTTCCCACACAGAGCCCAGGAGAGGAAGATGATTTTTTGGGGTGGGGTGGGTTTTTTTTGGTGTCTTACTTTGTGTCAAGCTCTATCAGGTTGGTATCTATGGGTGCTTCGTTCTCTGGAACTGAACAGAGGGAAGAAATTATCATAGAATCACAGAACGGTTTGGGTTGGAAGGGACCTTAAAGATCATCCAGTTCCACCCCCCCGCCACGGACAGGGACACCTCCCACTAGACCAGGCTGCTCAAAGCCCCATCCAGCCTGGTCTTGAATACATCCAGGGATGGAGCAATTATGTCACAGCAAACACTGGGGACATCACTGCTCAACCTGGTCTGTCCACCCCTCCAAGGTTTGGCTGCATGGGGGTTCTGGGGTCACCCCCATGGTCTTAGCCTTGTGAATAGGTTTCAGTTTGATGGGAGCCAAAAATCTCCATCAGACACAACACAGCCTCATTGGAAGGGATGCCTGACCCCTCTGCCCCAGCTCTCCAACTGCCACATCCCAAAGTGTGGCTACTCCACACCTGGGGGGGATCAGACACTCACCATCTCGGTGTGTCGGTTCCTCCTTGGGTTTGGGATGCATCAGCGTGAAGGGCAGCTCCACCGCTACGTCACTGCAAGAGAACCAGGGTGAAGCACAGGGCTACCTGAACTTTGTAGGCAGAGCAGGGCACTTTTTTTTGGCGGGGCACAGCAGCACCCCACATTTCAGCTTCTGAGGAGACCAAGAAGGTGGGTATAAACCTGTATTAGCTTCTGCATAGTCTCTTTGAAGCTATTGTGCTTCTTGCTCCACTTGCACCCTGTGGTTTGGGATCAGCCCAAACCGCTTCCCCCCAGCTCCAGGGCCAGCAGCTGGGTCAGCAAGAGGGCACGAGGTCAGCGCGGCAAAAATCTGCCTTTTAGCATCTTAGCAGCAGCTGGGGATCCCAATTCCCCGGGTTTAGGCTGCGTGATGGGACTGCCACATGGTGCAAGCATCGCTGGAGGGATGGAGGAAGAGTGCTGAGCTTCCCAGTGCTCAGTGGAACAGTGATGGGGGAGGGACACACACACGACAGCCCGAACACGGTCCTGAGCTCTTCCAGGGATGTATCTTCCTTGGCCAGGCAGGATCAATAGGACAAGGCCAATGGGATGAGGTACAACAAGGCAAAGGGCTGGGTTCTGCACTTGGGTGACAACAACCCCCTGTAGCACTGCAGGCTGGGGCAGAGTGGATGGAATTATCTGGTGGAAAAGGACCTGGGGGAGTTGGTCCACAGGAAGCTTAAGATAAGCCAAGGTGTGCCCTCATGGCCAAGAAGGCCACCACCATTTTGGCTTGGGTCAGCACTAGTGGGGCCAGCAGGACTAAGGCAGGGATTGTCACCCTGAACTGGGCACTGGGGAGGCCGCCCCTCGATTCCTGCTTTCAGTTTTGAGACCCTCACTCCAAGAAGGTCATTGAGGGGCTGAAGCATGTCCAGAGAAGAGCAATGAAGCTGAGGAAGGGTCTAGAGCACAGGTGTTGTGAGGAGTGGCTGAGGGACCTGGGGTTGTTCAGCCTGGAGAAAAGGAGGCTCAGGGGAGACCTTCTTGCTCTCCTGAAAGGAGACAATTCCCTGAAAGGATATTGGAGCAAGGTCAAGACACACAACAGGACAAGAGGAAATGGCTTCAAGTTGCTCCAGGTTAGAAAGGAAGAACAATTTCTTCCCCACAAGGGTTGCTAAGGCCTGTCCCAGGCTGGCCAGGGCAGTGGTGGAGTCCCCATCCCTGGAGGGGGTTTCAAAGCCACGGAGATGTGGTGCTGAGGGACATGGTTTAGTGGTGACCTGGCAGTGCTGGGTTAATGGTTGGACTTCCAAGATCTTAAAGGTCTCTTCCAACCAGAATGATGCTGTGATTCTATGACACCCTCCTGCAAGCACATAGCAGTAGGGTGAAAAGGGTGTTGTGTGTGTCAGCTGCAGCCCCTGTGTCTCCCAGGAACAAGTAGGCACCAAGAGCAGTGGTCCCTGAGGGACCCTGTGTGACGGAAGCTATGTGAGGATGGAGACCAGGAAAGCACTGAAGATTCTCCTCCCCATGGCCAGAGATGCTCAACCCCAAGAAGCCATCTCGCTGCTCTTTTCACTATCCCCAGCAGCACCCAGAGGCCCTTCTCATACCAGCCCCGCTGCTCTGGCACATGGTGGGAGATGCAGAATCTGACCCACAACTCATCAGCCCCACCAGTCCAGACCCATCTCTGGGCTGGACAAGTGTGGGGTTGGGGTGGAAGCAAAGGGGACTGAGGAGGTGTAAAGGACTGGGGGGGAGGGGGCATCAGCAGCAGCAATTCAAGGGGAGCAGCATGGGCATTACCTGGAGGCGAGGTCTCCCAGCAGGCTGGTGTAGGTCAAAGGAGACAGCTCATTAGTCACCATCCCCAAAGACACATAATCCCACCCCCCACCACCACCTTGTGCCCCCAACCACATGTCCCAGGGGAGGTGTGAGGGGGCCATAGGCCCCATCCATGGCACAGGAGAGCTGCAATTGGGGCCCCAACCTGCAGAAGGTGAGCTGATTTAAATGGTTAACAATCCCCACCCCAGCAATGGTCACGCTGATGTCCTGGTGCAGGACAGAGCTGGCTTCTGCCAGTTTCACCATGCCACCCATGGGAACTACACAAAATCCTGGGGGTAGATGCACCAAGGCCAGTTCCAAGCCCAGAGGAAAGCAAGGGAAGAGACGGGGAACAACATGCAGGTGGTGGGTCCCCAACACTCACCCTCCTCGTGACACCACCAGCTTCACCTTCACCTTGTAGGAGACAATAATGCCCAGGATCTCCTTGTTGGCTCCATCTCTTAACCTGGAGGAAGGGGCAGGTGGGTTTCAGTGAGGGAATGTCCATGGGACCACCTGAAGGTCCCCCCCACCAGTTCTCCTCCACCCTGAGCATCACCCAAGGAGCTGAAACTAGATGCCCACCAGAGCTCAGTCCTTCCCCAAGCCCCACCATGCGCATTGCCAGAGGGTGCAGAAGCCCGAGGGGTTGTTTGGGGGTGGGGCTCACAGCGTGCTGGAAGCCAGGTTGGTGTCCTCGTGCTTGAGTTTGCCATCCAGTGCCAGGCCCCGCTTCTCCCGGTTGTTGGCGAGGAAGGGAGTCAGGGTGTAGACTTTGCAGAACGTCGAGCTCGGGGCCACCATGTCACTGGGAATGACAGTCTCCATCAACCAGAGTCTCAGCTCTACCCCAGCTCCAACAATCCCAAGGGCCACCATGGACTTGTCCATCTCAGCCCAGAAAACATCTCCTTCTCAAGACCAGACCAGAAGACATCACCATGCCCAATCCAGTCTAGAGGTCATCTCCTTCTCAGCCCCAACCTAGAGGACATCTTCATCCCAGCCAGGTGAACATCCCCATCCCAACTGCAGACTCAGTCCAGACATCCCCATCCCAAGTCTAGACCCAACACAGCAAACATTTCCATCCCTACCCCAAAATCACAGAATTACTGAGGCTGGAATAGACCTCCAAGATCATCAAGTCCAGCCTATGACCCATCACCATGACATCAGCCAGACCATGTCACTAAGTGCTACATCCAATCTTTCCTTAAACACCTCCAGGAATGGTGACTCCACCACCTCCCTGGGCAGTCCATTCCAGTGTTCTAGCACCCTTTCTGTGAGGAAGTGCTTCCTAAGATCCAACCTAAACCTCCCCTGGTGCAGCTTCAGGCC